>JAIUZE010001830.1:0-41113 GCA_022085475.1 Heliosperma pusillum | reverse complement strand
GAGGTATCCTACTGCTTAAATGCATGTGTTAGTGGGCATTCGACGACGTTGTTGGGAGTTCAACGCTTTGCGTTGATCGACCCGGCCGTCAAATGTTGTGTACTTGCGAGGTGGTGTTATTTGCATGTAGCGTACCGCTTGTTATGAGGCTTGAGCTCTTTTCCGGCTCTTTCGTGAATTGATCTACCGAATTTGGGGTACTCGGCGTTTTCTTTGTAAGACCGAGTCTTGGATGCGAAACGTGATCGCATGTCGAATCGGAAAATGTGATTCCGAGAATCTGGCCAGGTTTAGATTAGGAGCCGTTTAATTATCGTTCCTACCAGGAGGAAATTAGTATACATATACGAAATGGATTGAATCGTGTATGCGTTCAGGGAAGGTTTTACTCCCGTGGATGCCCATAATCATACTTGCCTTGTACACGATGCTAGTGCGTTTCATTTACCGTGAGAGTGGTCGTCGTCGTGTCGTCGTCTTTGAATGCGTGATTTCATGATATTATTCATGGTCATTGCATGATTGGACACCGTCAATGTATGGGTTCGTGAATGGATGATAATATGTTGGTTTTATTGTGATCATCGCATGACTTGACTTGGGTTGTCTGTCGAGTCTCAATCTTATCAAACTTATACCGCTAACGGTGAGATGCAAGCTCTAGTGAGCGTATTCGGTTGCCTAAGAGTGTCTTCCCCGAGTCTTTGAATAACATGATGGTTTCGGATTTGATTTCCACATGATCTTATCATTATTTATCGAATTGCCTATCTATCCTTATCGTATCTCACATGTATATCTATATATGCATGATTTTACTTTTGTATTTTCTTCTATGTACGTTTAATGTGATATGGCTGGGAGAACCCGGAGTTACTCCCCACTGATTGTGGCGTTCATGTTTTTCATGAATGAACAGGTTGCTTACATGGATGGCTTTTTGCTTTGACTATTTTGGGGTTCGGGTGTGAGCTAGCGGGCGTTGTCCCTGGAAGTTTTCACCTCTAGACGATATTAGCTAGTTTTGCTAAACACTTGTTCTTAGCTGACATTTTAAGAGACTCCGTCTCTTTGTTATATTTTGTACTTAGCTTGTAATATTTTGACACTCCTCGTGTTATATATCTTGCATGTATAAAAGTTTTTAAAATATCATATTTCCGCTATATAATTCACATGCTTGTTTGTTTTATATTTCCGCATTCGCGAGGGTTGTCACAATGAGAATTTGGGGTTTTTGTGTGGTTGGTGTCACTCGCTCGAGTAGGTAAGGCACTCGACCGGCGACTTGGTTTGGGGATTGGACTCGGTCGAGTCGGGCCGATATGATGGGATTTTCGCTCGGTTTTCTTCTATTTTTTAATCCTTAGGTTTTGGGGCTTGTATTAATAAAAACCTAAGCTACCATAATCAGACCCAAACCTCTCAAACTCACCTCAAAACCCTAACATTTATCTTGGTTGCACTTAAGGGGAAGATTAGTCAATCTACTTAAGGATTCTTACCCTTAATCCATATTTTTTGTAAGTTTAATCTAATCCTTGTTTCTTTTAACAAATCTCAACATTAGTTTTCTCTAATCTTGTCTTAACCTATTCTAAGAGGGTTTAGCATGTAATCTTGAGAATTTACTCATATTAGACTTGAATTAGTAAATTGTGACAAAGAACATTGAGGGATTTACATTAATACTCATGTTGTTAGTATCTAAAACCTAGAAATTGGGGGAAACTTATGATTGTCCTTCATAATTGATCATAAACACTTGGGATTTGACGATTTCTTATTATTATGTATAAAACTTGTGATTTAGACTTAAAAGTTGAATACTTTCCAATTGTTGACTTAGAAATTTATAGTTGAGATCAAAGATTGAGAGACTTTAGGGTTTATATTGTGTAATTAAATGAATTCAAAGAAGATTAAATGTGATTGTATGTTATTATATTAATTGTAAGAACCTATTTCATAACAGGGTAATTTATAGTTAAGACCAACTTACTCTCATATGCACTTACATTTCAGTCAATTTTTGAGCCAGCCTAGAGTGTCTCGCCTTATTCCATGAATTCATCTCATCAAATATCTAAGGACAACAATCAACACATGATTACAGTGCAAAATATGATATTTCCCTATCTGCATATATTGATGTAGATTAGGGTAGTGTGCTTGCACCTATAGGCCACTTAGTGGTTATTATATATTCCTTGACCAGTCTTTAGTCCCTTGGAAAACCAAGAAACAAAAAAAAATAAGTAAGAGTTTAGTTGAATCAGAGTACAAAAGTACATCCTACACAACTTCTGAGATGGTATGACTAGACAATCTATTGCGGAACACGGGAGTTCAGATGCCTAAACCAATTCTTCTCTTATGTGATAATAAGGAAGCTGAACACATATCTCTCAACCCAGTATTTCATGGCAGAACCAAGTACCTAAGAATAGACAATCATTATATTTTCATGGCATATATCACAAAAGGGTTTATAAAGCAAAGTATGTACAATCAATTGATCAACTTGCAAATCGTATGACCAGGGCATTAGGAGCTTATCAAAATACATATTTTTCCAACAAGCTTGGCATGGTTTTATCCTCCAATCCAAATTGATAAGGGGGTATTCCTAATACTCTGTTTTATTTATACGGGTCACTCAACCGAGTACGAAAGGGTACTCGGCCGATGAAGGTGAACTCGACCGAGTATATTAGGTTACTCAATCAAGTAAGCCAGATGAGCATTTTAGGATGACTTCTGTTTTGGTGTTATTCGGCGAAATAAGTAGGGCACTTGTCCGAGTAGGTGCCACCCGGCTGAGTACCCCAAGCTACTCCATCGAGTTGCGGGAATCTGGGCCGGTTTTCTATATTACTTTTCCCTATTTTCGAGGGCTTAGATATGAGTTAGTATACATAGCCCTTGTGCAGCCATCCCACTCATTCGTCACTCATTATAACCACCTAAAAGCCTAGATAGAGTAACCTCAACATTAAATTGGAGGGACTCTAAATCTAAGCCCAAGATCTCACATTTAAGCATTTGATTGTTGAGTAACTTCATTCAATATTTATTCTTCCCTTAAACTTTAATAATTTGTCTTGTTTAAAGTCGTCTTAGCATATTAAAGAGAGTTTAACATGCAGTCATAAGGATTTAACCAAGCAGTTGGGGATATATTTTGTGTTTTTAAATCATGTAAGACCAAACCCTATAAATTGGGGGTTTTGGGGAAATTGTTAGTAATTGGACAATTGATTGAAGATAGAGTGTAATTATATGGTATTATATATACATATGTGTCAATTTTGTGGAGGAGCGATCTTGATTGCTTGTGTTGCGGGTGTGCTAACTTGCTTTGATTTGATTTGCGAAAAGGTAGGGAATTTTTCTACTCAATCGTGGTTCTACATGTGATTTTGAGATTATGATAATGGGCCATGTTGATTGTGTGATGTATGATGATAATTGATTGATGATGATACTATGATCCTTTTCTTTTACTGGTACTGGTACTGTGGGTGTTAAGCATCGGAATAACCTCGTCCGTGACACCTTATTCGACATTTGCTATAGGTCTGGTATATCTACGGGTAGGGAGGTGGATATCGGTTTGGTTGACGGCCATGGAAGATCTCTTCGTCCTGCGGATTTACTGCTTTATTTCAGGGACAGAGGATGTGATGTGTGTGTTGATTTGACAGGGTCTTCCCCCTTGACTCAGACTGGGATGGCCGATTTTGTGCCCAGACGAGTTGTCGATGCTGCTGCTCAGCAAAAGTGTGCTAAGTATGAGGATTTATGCGCGGCTGCTGGTTATGGTTTACTTCCCTTCTCTATCTCTTCGCTTGGGGAGCAGGGATCAGATGATGTTGACTTGCTAAAGAGGATCCAGAAATTCTAGGTATCTCAGGATGCAGGGGCTCAGGTGGCCGCTTATATTTTTACTAGACTTAGCTTTGTTGTAGTTAAGGGTGGGGGCCCAGATTGTCTCTCGGCTTCCCACCAATTTCATGTAAACTTTTATTTTTCCATTAATAAAAGTTGCGTACATGCTTCTATATTCTCTCTCTCTTCTTTCTCTGACTAAAAATTCTCTCTGAATTTAGCGATTGTGTGGTTTCACGTAATCCGGTAATGGGGAGAGGGCGAGGGCGTCCGGGACGGCCGCCCAATGTGGTGAGGCACGCTAGGTCGAAGAATAATAATGAGGATGATACTGAAGAGGACAATTCCATGGAATTGGAGGAGCATCAACCTCCTCCTAAAGCTTTGTTAACTGACTACTTGAATATTACTTCTAAAAGTAAGGATGATTTGCCGGTGGTTATGGAGGCTCCGGTGGTTGGGGCTACTCAGATGGTTGTTGACCAGCCAATTGTGGGGGTTGCACCGCCAATTGTGGGTGTTACACCGTCAGTGAGTGTTGCACCGACAAGGGTGGGTGATGCACCGCAAATTGTGAAGGATGGTAACGTTTCTAAATCAACTAAAACCTTCAAGAGCCTGCTGAAATCTTCTGGGAAGGGTATGAATCTCTCCTTTGTGCAACCTGATAATACAGAAATTGTTATAGAGGAAGGAGACATTGCTGAGGAACTTGAGTACTGGAGGTTTACTTTAGTAGGGTCTGTAATGGGCAGATCAACGACTCTAGTCCAGCTGGAATCTATGATTGCTAAGTCTTGGAATCATATTATGAGTCCTGAAGTGCTTTACTATGCTAGGGGATGGTACTATTTTCGTTTCTCATGTAAGGAGGATATGGATAAAGTTAAGGAGGAATCATGGAACATGAATGGATACCCATTGGTTCTTAAGGAGTGGTCTCCATCGATTGTTGAAGAACTGGAGCATATTTCTACAGTGCCAGTATGGGTTAAGTTTCCTAATCTGGATCCTGCTTTCTGGTCTCAAAAGGCTTTGAGCAAAGTGGCTAGTTATATAGGAAAGCCAGTGAGGGCGGATGAGCATACTTCTCAGAAGAGTCGATTATCATTTGCCAGAGTACTGATAAATGTGGATTTATCTGCAGAATTGCCTACGGTTATGACCTTGGATACACCATACAGAGGCAAGATTTTGCAGCGTATTGAATATGAGTGGCTTCCTTATTACTGTCACTCTTGTAAAAAGATTGGGCATACAAAGGAGAAATGTCGTAAGCAGCAAGTTAAGAAGGTCTATGTGCCAAAGGAAATAGCTATCACAATTCCTGTTCCTGTGACTGTTGAGGTGCCTGTCCTTACTACACCACCTCAGCAGCATCTGGATGGTGAAGGGTTTCAGCTGGTTCAATCAAAGAGACGACCTAGTTTGCTTAAAACGGATATGGCTACTGTGAGTTTGGAGCAGAAATTTAGAGAAGAAGGCATGAACAATTTCTCTGTGCTTTCAACAGAAACAGATCCTATTGAATTTCAGAAGGAGGATAGCAGGATTTCTAAGGATAGCCTTGATCCAGGAGATGGGTCAGGGAGTTCCACTCAATGATTGTATCTTCCTGGAATATTAGAGGGTTGAATGACCCTCTAAAGCAACAAGAGGTTTATGACTTCTTGATTGCTAATAAAATTGACTGTGGGGCAGTTTTAGAAACTCATGTTAAAGCTCCTTGGGTTAATAGAATTTGGAGCAATAAGTTTGGTAGTTTTACTCTTGCTGAGAACTATGTGGCTCATTATAATGGGCGCATTTGGATCCTTTGGAATCCTAGAGTGGTTCATGTGACAATTTTGAAGAAACATGCTCAGTTCATTCATTGCAGTTTGCTTCATTATGAGACGCAGAGAACTATTCTGATTACTTTTGTGTATGCTTATAATTTTGCTGTGGCTAGAAGGGATTTATGGGCGAATTTGGAAGAGCTTTCTTCCTCCATTGTCCAACCTTGGGGCTGTGTTGGGGATTTTAATACTGTTCTTCATAGTGAGGAGCACATGGGGTTTGTCCAGCCTTATAATACTGAGATTCAGGACTTTGTTAATTGTGTGGGAGCAGCTGGTTTACATGACCATCCTGCTACAGGATGTTCTTTTACTTGGACCAATAAAAGAGAAACTCAGACTAAGTGGGCAAAATTGGATAGAGCTCTGGTGAACCAAGTTTGGCTTGACTTGCTATCTGCTACTATCACTGTTCACCCTGCAGGAGTGTCTGATCACTCCCCTTTAGTCATTTGTATAAATCATTCTGTTGCTCCTTCAAAGCCTTTTAGGTACCTCAATTGTTGGGCTACTTCTCCTGAGTTTATTCCTACTGTGCAGCATAGTTGGCAGAAGGTTTTTTATGGCAATGCTATTTCTAGGCTGTTTCAAAAACTTAAGAACTTAAAGGGGACACTTAAGCCTTTTCACACTAGTGTCTTTAGGGATTTGAAAGCCAGGGTTAAGCTGGCTAAGGAGGATTTGGAGAGTTGTCAAATTCAAATGCAGCATTCTTTAGGAGATAAGGATCTTATTGCTAAGGAGCATCTTCTTCTTTGTCAGTATTCTACTCTTAAGAAGGCTGAAATGAGTGTTCTTATGCAAAGAGCTAAGGTGGAGCATCTCAATCTTAATGATTGTAGTTCTGCGTACTTTTATTCTAGGATAAAGGATAGGCAACTTCGTAATAACATTGGAATGATTGAGGATACTAATGGAAGGAGGTGCACTGGGCATAGGGAGGTAGCAAAGGCTTTTGTTGATTATTACTCTGGTCTTTTGGGTACTGCTATGCCTGTGCAGCAGTTGCCTGCAAGTTTGTTTTATGGGCGAAAGGTCTCTAGTCTTTCTTGTGATAGCCTGGTAGCACCTATTACTGAGGCTGAGATTTTTAGTGCTCTGCAATCTATAGACAGAAATAAAAGTCCTGGGGTTGATGGATACTCCTCTGGGTTTTTCATTGACAGTTGGTCCATAATCAAGGGTGATTATATTGCTGCTATTCAAGATTTTTTTGTAAGGAAAACCTTGACAAAATACTCTAATTCTACCATCCTTACTCTGGTACCAAAGAAGGATACTCCTACTTCTGTGGGTGATTATAGGCCAATTGCGTGTTGTACTACGTTCTATAAAAATGTGAGCAAAATGTTGGTGAATAGAATGAAGGGAGTATTAGAGGATATTATTGGGCCTGAGCAGGCTGCATTTGTATCAGGAAGGGACATAGCTGATAATACTCTGCTAGCTTATGAACTGACTAATAAGTACAGCAGAAAGTACTTGACTCCTAGATGCCTCCTTAAGGTTGATATTCGCAAAGCTTTTGACTCTGTTAGCTGGGCTTTTCTGCAGGATAGTCTTTGCTTATTTGGATTCCCTCCTATTTTTGTTCAATGGGTGATGGCTTGTGTTACCTCCCCTTATTACTCCTTGAATATTAATGGCAGGATTGAGGGGTTCTTCCCAGGTAAGCGTGGGCTCAGGCAGGGGGATCCCTTATCTCCTTATCTGTTTGTTATTTGTATGGAAGTTCTTTCTAGAATGTTTCGTGCTCTCCCTACCTCTGCTGGCTTTTCCCTGCATCCTAAATGTGCTAAGCTTAAACTAACGCACTTAGTGTTTGCTGATGATCTGCTGGTTTTCACTAGGGGGGACTTGCCCTCTGTTATGGCTGTAGCCAGAAGTCTTGAGACTTTTGCTGGGTATTCTGGACTGCAGGCTAATCCTCTTAAGACTAACATCTACTTTGGGGGAGTTCATGAGGCAGTGAAGGCTTTAATTTTGTCTTCCTCTGGTTTCTCGGAGGGTAGTCTGCCCTTTAGATACTTAGGTATGCCTCTGTTTTCTGCTACTTTAACTGCTAAGCATTACCAGCCTTTACTTGACAAAATCAGGTGTAAGATTATGCATTGGGCTAATTGCACTCTTAGCTATGCTGGCAAGGTGCAGTTAATCAACTCTGTCTTGTTTGGCATGTATAATTTTTGGGGTATGATTGTTCTTCTACCTAAAGGAATCATCAAGAAAATCTCCAAGCTATGTAAGGATTTTTTATGGGGGATTGATAATGGTCATACTCGTATGGTGTATAAGAGCTGGAGTAGTATCTGCTTGCCTAGAAGAGAAGGGGGATTTGGCATTAAGGAGATCCTAAGTTGGAATAAAACTCAGCTCCATAGGTGGATCTGGAAGCTCCATAATAAACCTGGAAGCATATGGGTTCAATGGATTAAAGCTTATATTCATGCTGAAGTTGATGTGGTTCCTGTCATGGGAAGCACAGGGTCTTGGTGCTGGCAGGCTATTGCTACAGTTTGGAGGGACTATGCTGCTGAGCAGGCTGTTAGCATGCTGCTGCTGCATCCTGTGTTCCCTGCTCGCCAGCTTTATGAGTTGCTGAGGCCTAAGGGTGACATAAGGTTCTGGTCTAACACCATTACTGATCCTTATGTGTACCCTAATCATGCTATCATTGGAAATATGGCGGTTGAAAACAAGTTGCCTACTGTTGATAACATTGTCAAGCGTGGTATAGTGTGGGTTAATAGGTGTGCCCTTTGTGAACATGCTGTAGAAACAAGCAGCCACTTGTTCTTTGAATGTCCTTACTCGTTGCAGGTTTGGAGGGGACTTTGGGGTACACTTCAGGTTCTTCAAATGCCACACAAGCTAATGGATATCCTATGGTGGTTCAAGGTATGTAACAAGGGCAATGCTAAGCTCAAGCATGTTAGACGATGTGTGCTTTTGAGTACAATTACTACTCTTTGGAAGGAGAGGAATACTAGAATTTTTAAGGGATCTCATCTTCCAACTAGTCACTTAGTTAGATGGATTCAATATCGAGTTAGTATGAGGGTCATGTATTTCAGGCCCTAGTTTGATGCTTGCTTGAGGGGTCTACTCTGGACTCCTTGTAGATAGTTTTTTAGGTCTTGTATTATCATTCTTATTCTAATATATGGACCTATGATCTTTCTGCAAAAAAAAAAAAAAAAAAAAATAATAATAATAATTAATAATAAGAATAATAATAAGAATAATAATAATAATAATAATAAATAATAATAATAATAATAATAATAATAATAATAATAATAATAATAATAATAATAATAATAATAAGAATAATAATAAGAAGAAGAAGAATAATAAGAAGAACAATAATAACAATAATAACAACAATAATAATAATAATAATAATAATAATAATAATAATAATAATAATAATAATAATAATAATAATAATAATAATAATAATAATAATAACAATAATAATAATAATAATAAGAATAAGAAGAATAATAAGAATAAGAAGAATAAGAAGAATAATAATAAGAAGAAGAATAATAAGAAGAACAATAATAACAATAATAATAATAATAATAATAATAATAATAATAATAATAATAATAATAATAATAATAATAATAATAATAATAATAATAATAATAATAATAATAACAATAATAATAATAATAATAATATGATTACATAATAAACCCGGTCTTACTCTTCTTTCTCTCTCTTCCTATGTCTCTCTCTGAAAAGTGTTGAACCATCAAAGGATTTAGTAGCTCCTACTGTATCAAAGCTAGCAAATCGGTTCTCCTATTTGACTGAGCCTATAGTTGTCAACCTGGAAGTGCATCAAGATATTGTTCATGTGGAGATTGACCAAGGAACTATTGTGGAAAATAGACCCAGGAGGGCTTGTTCCCCCTCTATCACCTCAAATGATCATTTCCTCTTCGAATGTGAGGGGGATGACTGACCCCCTAAAACAGCAGAAGGTTTTAGGCTTCCTTAAGCAGCATTAAGTGGATTGTGGAGTACTAATAGAAACTCACATTAACCGTGATTTGGTCAAAGTTGTTCATAACAGGACTTTTATTACATCCTTGCTTGAAGGTAATTATGATATGTATTCTCGTGGTCGGCTTTGGATTTTATGGAATCTTGTTACAATTCATGTTCAAATTCTAGGAAAAGGGGCTTAGTTTATGCATTGTTGATCCATAATACTACTCAAAGGCATATTCATATTACTTTTGTCTATCCTTTAAATAGGGCTTCTGAGAGATTGTCTTTATGAGATAGTTTAAAACAGATATCTCAGAGTATTAATACTCCCTGAATCTGTCTTGGATACTTTAATGTCTCCCTTACTACTGATGAGAGAATAGGTTGTGTCCTTCATGACAGGGAAATGAGTGAGTTCAGAGATTGTTTGCTGGTCTGTCGTCTGACTGATCACCCTTTCACTGGAGGTCTCTACATATGGTATAACAAGCAAACTAACTCTCGTAGATCGGCAAAGTTAGATAGATTACTAGTTAATCCATCTTAGTTTAAGCAATTTGTTGGGTTCATATTGATGATGACATGCCAATTTAACATGTTTATCAAGTGACTATTTCTTAGGTTCCAATGTCTCTCCATTTGCAATGTTGATCAAGAAAGAAGTCAAAGATCAAGTCAAGAACTCTTCATAGTTGTTGTTGTCTTAGGATGTGAGTACATTTGTAAAAGTAATAGAATATATCGTTTGGCAATAGTTTGCGGCAACAGTGAGCATGACTGTTGCCTCAATGTCTGGATTATAACAGTAGTACTTATGTGAACTGATCACAGTAAGTGCAACTGTTGCTTTTGTCTGCAACTCTTGAATCGAAATCATTTTTCCTTTTAAATGTTATTTTCTTCGAAAATGTGTTTTATAAACAAATATGAGTTGACAAGTGTTTTATCAAATTATTTGAAGGATGTTTTACTTTTTAGAATTAGGCAAAGAAAGGTTTTTTTTGAAAAAGCTAACTTGGTTGATATCCTCCATGTTTTAACCAAAGGTCAATAATAGTTTTATAGACTTTAAGTATTATCACTCAACCTTTCCATCATTGCCTTTGGTAGGGGTGAGCAAAACCGTATATCCGATACGGTTTTCAAAACCGTATCGGATATCCGGTTTTAAAAATCTCAATTTTGAGTATCCTTATCCGATACGGATTTTCCGTATATCCGGAAACCGTATATCCGGTTTTTCCGTATATCCGGAAACCGTATATCCGGTTTTTCCGTATATCCGGAAACCGTATATCCGGTATCCGGTTTTTCATTTAATTATGTAAAATTTTATGTCTTATTTTTATTTTTTTTTTGTGATTTTATGATTTTTCTTAATAAGTTAAAAGAGTATCACATATTATAAGAATAAATAACTTGAAAATGTATAAAAGTAATAAGATTGAGTCACGGATATACTCGACATTTTGTGGTTTTATGATTTTATTTTTTTATTTTATATTAAAAATAGAAACCGTATCGGAAACCATATATCCGGTTTCATATTTTGGCGATACGTATCCGATACGGTTTTTTATAAACCGTATCGTATATACGGAAATTCGTATCGGATATACGGAAATCCGTATAATTAAAACCGTATATCGTATCGGATACGTATAATAAAACCGTATCGTATATTTTTGCTCAGCCCTAGCCTTTGGTAGCCTTACTTTCTATATGAAACATCATTTTCAACCCACTTACTTATTTATTGACATCTACAAGTTAGGTTGATTGACTCTTCCAATGATAATAATTTTAAAACACTTCAAGCATCCTTCTTACCTCTATAAATAGAAGACATTAAATGCTCAGATTTCTTAAGACTTTCCAAAGCATCATCTTTAAATTGCAAACTGTTCTAAGTGTTTTTCAAAACCTTTTTCTTTGCAAAAGTTTTTAAAGTCTTCAATAGTTACAGTCCAGACAACTGTTGCCACTTTAATGTATTCTTGTTACTTGAATTGTTAGATCTTACAAATTGTCCTCTTCAGTTCTTTTTAAGAACAAGTCCGGGGAACAAAGATCCTGTAACTTTTTCAGTACAAGAGTCGAGTTCTTGGACAAGTGTGTCCTTGAACTCTTTCGCAACCGGAGTAGGTTGTTGGCCATTTTATTGTAGGGGTTTTTAAGTTGTCGGAGTAGATTTCTTATTAACAAAGCAATATAATGAAGATTGGACGTAGGCCCTTAGAGTGAAGGCCGAACCAATTCAAAATCGTGTGTTGATCTTTTCTTTTATTATTTCCGCTGCACTTTTTATTTACGTACTTTGATTAAGCATAGCAACAGTCTTCAATACTGTCCGCTACAACTTCGAATTTCTCTGAAAGGAACTGGTAACGATTCAACTAACTGTTACCACGATCAGAACATTTTGTTACACTTCCGCTCAACTCACTTTAATTCATAAAGACTTAGTTGAAAATTTTAAAAGGTACCTAATTCACCCCCTCCCCCTCCCCCTCTTAGGTACTAGGAATCCATACTCTTCCCAATTGAGTTGGAATAAAGCGCAAATGATGAGTTGGGTAAAGAAAATAGATATTAACGCTCCTAAAATTTGGGTGCAATGGGTTAATGCTTATATTCTGAAAGGGAGGTCGTTCCGGAACATTCAACTTACCTATCCTTCCTCTTGGTTCTGGAGCAATGTTATTACCTGCAGTACTGTAACAAGAGGTATTGATCAGGTCAGGGTTGTCTTATGCCTTAAAGACTATAAATCTCATATTTAAGAGCTTATTCGACACCAGGGTCCTCATTTCTCTATGCATAAGACTCTGAGAGACTCCTTTAAGTATCCCAAGTATGAGTTCATTGGGTTGCTGGTTGCTCAAAACAAGCTATCTACTGTTGATAATCTCTGCAGTAGAGAAATTGTGCTAGTCAATCGATGTGCTTTGTGTGAGTGTCAAGCTGAAACTGTGAATCATATTTATTTTGAGTGCTCTTTCTCTACTGTTGTTTGGTTTGCTATTGCCAAGTGGGTAAAGGCCCCTTTGATTAGCAAACTGATGGGGCTCTTTGTCTTGTATAAGCACCATAACAAGGGCAAAGGCATGCTCAAAAAGTTCCGCAGGACTGCATTGCTGAGTGTTATCTACCTCATATGGAATAAGAGAAATAGGAGGATATTCAAGGGGCTCCATACTCAACCTGTCATCATTGTTAGTACAGTTCAATTTCTAGTCTTTATTAGACAACATTGTATTGATGTTTTATCTTCTTAGCCTTTTCTTTTAAGGTTGGATTTCTTTAGGTAGCTACTCTGGCTTTCCTTGTACGATATTTATAGGATCTGTATTTCCATCTTTTACTATTTAATGACAAGATTCTAATTTTCTGCAAAAACAAAAAAAAACAAAAAAAACTAATAATAATAATAATAATTTTTGTTGAACTTTTCCGAACTTATTTTTGTTGAACTTTACTGAACTTATATTTGCTTAACTTAACTTATATTTGCTTAACTTTTCTGAACTTAACTTATACTTCCTCCCTTCAACTCCACTCTACCATATTACTTTTTCACATTTGCCGAGACGTGTTTTACGCGGTAAATATCGTCGGCTACGTGTTTGCAAAAATTATAAAAGTTAGATATTAATAATGTACTCGTAAAGACGAATCAAACAAGATCACACATGAATATATTTTTTACTTATATATTGAGAGAAAATTGCAATTATATGATCACTTGTGAATAATGTACAAAAGTGAAAGTGGTATAGTAGAGTTGAAGGGAGGAAGTATTTGTTTAACTTAACTTAAATTAAGTAAAAATAAGTCCAAAAGAACAGAGCCTATGTGTGACATTGTTGACTTGAGATTGTGTTGTTTGGACCGGTACGGGTAACTGGATTCCTTTGTGCAGCCGTCATATGCGGAGTCCCGCCTGGAGCCTCTTCTAGTGAGGCCGCCACTAGAAAGGACGTGCACGTTCAATGGTTCGGGGAGTGGTCGAGACCACATGATGTCGTTCAATTGTATAATTGATGTTTTGATGCACTACCTTGAGAAACTGAGATGATAGCATCCTCGTTTACCTTGGTCGGGTAAATGGGGGTTTTACAATGTTGATTAATAGCAAGTAAGTTATTAGATAGTTAATATAAGGCGGAGTTAGTTAGCAGTTAGTTACAACTAACTAAAGTTTGTTAAAAAAAAAAACCACCGCTAGCATATATAGTATCATTGTATTGAGGATATACTTGTAATGACAAAATAACACAAGAAATATTTTTGTAATCATAAATCATAATCAAATATTAAGTACATTCTATGAAGTATATTAACAGAATATTAAGTCCAAGAAATATTCCTTGGATCATCCACTTGTCACTTAATAGCAATTTTTATAATACGTACGTCTTTGAATAAAAAGAACACAAAAGCTAGCACAATAAATTCATTCGGAAATAAGTTGGCGCATGAGCTAGCGAAAGGAGCGAGGGACTAATAGCAAATAACTTTACTGCTGCCGAAAAAAAAAATTCATTCGGAAATAGTGTATTAATCTCTAGTTAGTTTAAATATGTTAATTTGATATTCATAAATTCTCATTTAAGACGGGTAGTTTGAACATATTAATTTGATATTCATAAATTCGCATTTGTCCCCCACTTGCTATTTGTGAGAGGAGCTTGACCCGTCTTAAGCTTAAGACGGGTCGCCCATCTTAAACGAGAATTGTTGTTTGATATTAAATCTCTACTCGACATCAAACGTCTTAACACGATCTTAGTCATTTTGTGATAGCATAAGTACCGTAGATACTACCTTAAATGTGATTACGATGATCTTTGCGACCCTCGTAGATACGGCCACATACATTTGTGTCGTTTTTAGATATGTGACATTTCTATTCTCAAATCAATAAAATGATAAAAGATTATAGGAAATTAAGTACATTTGTCCTCAATTATGAGAGCTTTCTATTCTTCTACTACAAAATTTTGAAAGAAAAAGGAGTGAACTTATGTACACACACCTTATCATGAAGATCCAAGAGAGAATGTACAAAAAAATCATCAGTAATTAACCTGTATGGAGATCTCTATTTGCAGCTACTCTATCTCGGTATAAATTCAGTAATTGTCATATTATTCGACGACACAGTGTCATTAACACCATTCTTGGAATCTATATCTATGGAGTGCCTAATTGAAGAGTATGTAAGAGCAGGTTGTATAGGATTAGGGAGCAAAAGATTGTCAGTTTCCAACCAAAGGATCACCTGAGACATTGTAGGTCTACAAACGGCAGAATCTTGCACACATAGCATCGCTATATGTACGCATTGTGTAATTTCATTACTCGGACATGAGCTACTACCAATGGAAGAATCAATGAGTTCGCTTGTTTTTCCTTCGCTCCATAATTGCCATACCTGCAACGGAAACATGTTTTATCATGGTTTTGTAGGAATGTATCGCGTGTGCAGGCTGTTCAATATTAGAACTTTTAGGCCGCGACCACATGGTGTGGTAAGATATGGCAAGGTAAGGTCAAGTGAGTTTTTAACTTGGAACTTAGCTTGCCCGAAACCTTTCAATCTTTATAAATTTATATGGTAACATATCATGTGAATGTCTTGCGCACATTTTTGAGTTTTTACAGGTATAAAGTAGACGGCTTACATATTCAATGAGATTCATGTGCCCACCAAGCTGAAATCTTGCATTTCTATGCCCAGTAATAACCTCGAGCAACAATACACCAAAGCTGTATACGTCTGATTTCTCAGAAAATAAACCTTCCATTGCATATTCCGGAGACATATAGCCACTGCAAAAAGTGATTAATTAAGAGTAGATAAGCAAACATCTCCATAAGCGAGTAAAAGAGTTTTGTCAGATTCATTACTACCATAAACCAAGAAAATCTTGGCTTAGCCATTGAGATGGAGATATTGGCTCGATTATGAGAATCTCATTGATCATTATGAATCAAAGAAAAATTGTCGCAGGAAAAAAGAGAGCTTACTATGTTCCAACAACTCGATTTGTGGTACCGTGGTCTTGATCTCCACCAAATATTCTTGCCATACCAAAGTCTGAGATTTTAGGATTCATTTCTTGATCCAACAAGATGTTGCTAGCCTTCAGATCTCTGTGGATTATCGTAAATCTTGCATCCCGGTGAAGATATAGAAGCCCTCTTGCTATCCCTTCGATAATCGAAAACCTCTTTGTCCAGTCGAGTGCCGGTCTCTTTACCGGGTCTGTGGCGAACACCAAAAATCCAATAGGAATTCAGTTTAAGAAAATGAAGGACTATCGTTAAATTTGTTTACTTAAAAGAAGAAAGAATTATTTACCAAAAATGAAGCAATCCAGGCTCTTATTAGACATGTACTCATAAAGCAACATTTTCTCTTCTCCATGCATACAAAAGCCGAGTATTCTGACAAGATTTCGATGTTGCAATTTTGCAATCAGCATAATCTCATTCTTAAACTCCTCCATTCCTTGTCCAGATTTTCTGGAAAGTTTCTTAACTGCTATTTCTTGTCCTCCAGGTAACATCCCCTGCAAGAAAATTCGGTGGTGTTAAGTGTATGTGCCAATACTGAATCTTTTTTCTTATTGTGACTCTGTGTTCAACAAAGTTTGGGCGATCTACGACTAGGTCAATTTGGGTTTCGGTTAGGGTTATTCATTTCTGGTCTCCTGGTTGTGCAGATTGGGTTAGGTTTGTCATGTCTACTTTGGAATCTATTGTTGTAAAGAGAATGCCTCAGTAAACTGTCAATTCGTCTGATATTATGCTTTAACCGTGTAGCAACGGTTGATGCAATTTCGCACAGTTGTCATGGTAAGTAGAACAGTCTGTATTGTATGTGTTTTCAACCGGGTAAGTTGGCCTATTTTATTGTCTAAGATCGCACCTTGTAAACGGGACCAAATCCACCTTGCCCTAGTTTGTTTTCATCGGAGAAGAAATCGGTAGCAGATGCGACGAGATTATAGTTGAAGAAAGACACATCAGGTACATTTTCACCAAGAATTTCTTGTGATCCTGACATCTCTGTTGAATATCCTCGACTTTTCTTCAATCCAGTCCTTAATCCATCTTGGCCCTGTCTCTTAGCCTTCGAAGCTGCAATATTAAATAGCACAATTAATACTCTCTACAATATAAGTGAAAACTAACTCACTATTTCAAAATATTTACCAAATTACGCCGTCTTACCTTTCAATCTGGAGATAAATTTCCAGAAACATAGAAGACATATGCAACATAAAATCACTCCACTTAGCACAATGGCAACGACCTTGGGGCTGGATAATCCCTTGTGATCTGCACATTAAGGTGAAGACAGTTAAATTACAAAAACATTACACACGCTGCAAACTTATGAGCGCCTTATGAAATACTCTATTGGCATCCTATATATTAAGATTTTGAGTTTTCCGTACACTTCATATAAAACAAATAAAAAGACAGAAGAAAGCTATTTGTATACGCGTAAGTTTGTCAAATGAAGACTTGTTTACTGGGAGAAAAACATACACGAGTATTTACGATAAATTCAAAATTAGGAAGTCCTGAAAACAAGATATCAACAGTGACAAACAAATCACAAATTCACAGATGACAATCTCCCACCAATTGCTGGTGAAACGGTTATATATAGTTCACTAAATTTTGATATGGGCAAGCTAATGAATAACGGACATGGCTCACACTTTTAATCTGCGAGACAGTATTTTAAGAGACTAACCCCAAACAAACATCCACGTTTCATCAGCGAAAGAATACAGCCATTAGATCAGTTAAAATATACTTCTAAACTACATGGATATCTGCTACTATAACTGAATAGCACATAAGTAAGACAGATTTGAACATACAAATCTGAAAGGGAAAAAAATCAAAAAACCATTGTATTTACATGAACTCCTGAAGTGTTACCAATTGGAGAATGCTACCTGTGTCAGCAGCAATTAATACGAAAAACGGAATAGATTCAAAGTTAAACAAGACATTTCATTGCTTTCAAAAAGAAAAAAGAAACCCTTCAAATGATCTTGCATATACAACTAGCTAATCTAACAATGTCCAATATTACTATCAATAGGTAGTCGGGAAAAAAGATGACCTACCGATGTCAGAAGAAGCAACACGAATGTGTAGTTTATTGGCCCCTGCTGGATAGTGCACAACATCAAACAAGTCACCACTCCATGTCATGCATCCAATACTACTAACATAAGAATATGCCATACATGAACAATTCTCCAAACACTTTTTTCCACATCCCTCCTCGTTGTAATTTTCATCATTCAGTAGATTAGCAAAATCAGGCAATTTTACGTTGACAACCTCCAAAAACCCGTCTTGATCAATCAGACTGCTATTATTTCTCTCACATCGCAATTGAGTCTTTCGAACACACCCACCAGACCAATTCCCTTTCCTCCATTCATCCATGTTCTTGGGCTGAAACCCGTCAAAGCAATCACAAATTGAGTTCGTATCCTCTACACAATACCCATAAACCCCACATTTGTTGTACATGTCACATTCAAAGTAAGGCTCGGACTGAGAGAGGTTCCAACTTTTCCCACCGCGAACCCAAATCAATGATTTCTCATATCCATCCCATGACATTATAAACTTAAAAATATTATTAATATTTGATGGAGAATAAGAGAAGTACATATTTCCGGCCGAATCAGAATTAGAAAGCTTAAAACCATAATTATAAAAAGCGACCATACCAGGCACACCCATGAATTTGAGGCCATTCCAGTGCCCACTACGCCACCGCCTCCTCGAACCCTCCCAAATTACAAACTGTGGAGCAGCTCTAGGATCCACACCCAATGAATAATTCCCAATTGCAGGGTCACTAACACTTTTCCAAGATTTGAAAACATGAATTTCACCAATGTTTTGATTAACAAGCACTTTCATACCAGGCAAGTAAGTATCAGTAGGATGATCAAAACTCTGCCAACAAGTAATATTTGGACTTGAATTATCAGTATAACCCCAAATCTCAAGATTTCCAGAATTATATAAACTAACTTTATGAGAAGTTGTAAGTTGTGTAGCATTAGAAGACCAAATACTCTTCCCAAAACCATCAAAAACAATCAAATTTCCATCATTTCCCACAGTTAAAGAACCATTTTTACCAGTAATTGGTGCATTTCTATTAGCAACCCATATTATAGAATCAACTGAAATATTTGTATACCAAATTCCTACATACCTTGATGATGATTTTGGAGGACTGAAAAATCCAAACTCAAATGACCCATCTTCAGATATCAGGGTTTGCCCATCTTTTAACACATCCCCTTGTGAAATTACATCAATTGCATCAGAAATTAATGCAAAAGATAACAAATTTAGAAGAATAAATGAAATGGGTATGAAATTAAAGACAAAAAAATTAGCCATTTGTTCAATTGATCTCACTTTGCTCTAGAACTAGAACTTGTGCTCATATCAGACAATATTCAAAATTAAATTTTGTTACTTCTAGTATTATGAAACAGTGCAAACATTCAAAGTCTTTACTTGATAAAGAATGTGAAAATGAAAAACTGGTCTCCATTTTTGTGTGTTATGTATTTGTAGTTGCAGTTTGAGAAGGTTATTAGCATATGACTATATGAGACAGCGTGTGTTTTCTTGGTCGTAACTCGTAACTCACTAAAAGTCTAAAGTCTAAACCACGTTCCTAAAAGGCCAAAAGTGTATAAAACAACAAATATTTGAATACTTGCTTTAAATACTCCCTATGTCTTCCTTTTTAAACGCCCCCTTAAAATTTACATTAGACTATGGCAAATTATCTCATATACTACCACAAGTGGTGTATCTTTTTAACGTTATTATAAAGTTTCTAAGTATTGTTTTACGGATTCTGACTTTTATTATAAAATCTCTTAAATATTAAATTCAAAAAAATTATGTAACTAAAAAATATCACATATAAGTTCAATTAAATTTGAGTTTTTACGTCAAAAATAAAAATTTAACTTTTGAACTTTACAAAAACTTGAAAAAATATATATAAGCTCAGTTTTATATCAAGTCTGAGGTAAGACCTCCGATGTATGTCCCTTTCCTTCTACTCTCTCCGCCGGTCAATTGTTGTCATATTCTTTTTTGGGTGTTTCGATCAATTGTTGTTCTTTCTATATTATAAAGGTTTTCCTACTAGTAATTTGACTTCGAATGGGACTATTATTCACTTATAATTCACTTAATGATACCATTTTATACAAGTAATAAAAAGTGATCTTTTAACGATAAAAGGTTATAATTAAAATTCTTTTTAACACGAAACTAGTGGTAACTTTTCATTAGAAAATATTGATAAAATATTTTATGCTTCTAAATTTCGTACAAATTTAGCCATCTTTAACGTCTGTAGATCAGATAATATTGTATGGACATAATAAGCCACAAATGGTCGGGCCGCCTATTTGGTGGATAATATGTGAGAATTTCAAAGATGGAGTAAGCTGACCAACGCACAAACTCGCCAGCGAAGTACTCTGTATGTAATAATCTCTTATTAATATATTGGTCAACTAGGCTAATATTTTATTCTCATTGTTTCAGCTGTATTATGCGCCATTAGGTTATTGTTTTGTCCCTTTCCATTTGGGTAGGTACTTAACACTAATGTTCATTTGGCAGCACACGACTCCCCCTCTTGAATATTCGCATTTCCAGGATAACACCTGGGTCTCCATAAGAGCAACTCCAATGGTTGCATTTAAGGACCTGCTTGCAATTAACGTAAATTGTCAAACGGTAGGCTAACCATTGGAGTACAAAAGTAACTTCCTGCTTATGAGCATGTGTAGCTTTACAAAGCTACATAGCTTGAAATAAAATAAGTAAATAAAAAACAAGTAAATAATTTATACTATAATACTTTTTTTGTTATGTGTAACCTTGTAGGCTAAATCATGTGTAGCTTACAATTGGAGCGTATTGTAGCCTGAAAGCATTGTTGCTTGGAAAAAAGATGTGTCAAAGCAAACTACAACATCTTGTAGTTTGCCATTGGAGTTGCTCTAACTAACTTGAAAAAGTAGTTATTATTGACTATAAACTCGATTTTCTAACCCTTTTTTTTTCAATCTTAAATTAAAACGGGTGGGTCAAGTAATATTTACTTGTAGGGATAAGACAAAAATAAAATGTCTATGGAATAAAATGATGTTTGTCTCATCTATACAAATGGGTCATTATTTGACTCGTCTTAAATTTTAAGACGGATACTTTCATTTGAAATGAGAATTTGTGCTTTTTATGCTCCCTTTTTTCAAATCCAATTTACCTACTTACTTTTTTCGCATTATCAACGCATTTTATATCTTTTATATATTTCGTTATAATGAGGATACTTGTAACTAATTCTAATAAGTTAGTTAATATTAGTTACATATAAGGTTGTTAGAGAGTTTGCTAGAAGAAAGGACTCTCTTATAATTAGTCTATAATTAATTTACTCATTGTAATTCCTTATTAACTTTTCTGAAATACAATAATCATATCTCTTATATCATTTTTCTCTTAAATAATATTTCCTCTATATCAGTATTCTACGTACAATACAGTAATCTTGATCTTCATGTTCATTTCTAACGGAACATTGAAGTTTATATGGTATCAAGAGGTTGAAGATCCCATAATCTACAACTTCCGCAATACCATTCATAAATATTCATAAAAAAATTTGGTTTCTTTGATCTTTTTCTCGTAAACTTCAACATGGCAGACAATTCTTCATCGAATGGTACTGTTTATTCACCACTCGATGATCCTCTTTTCTTGTCTCGTGTTGATTAGTCATCTTTGAAGGTTTCTGAATAACTATTCAATGACTCAAGTTTTTTACAGTGGCAAAGAGAATTTATTTTACAGCCGTAAAGAAACACAATTATATTCTCAGAGCCCTACTAACTAGACTATGAGCCAATTTATTCAGAGTTCAAGGTACACAGCTAAAACATAAACAGTGAAAAAACGGAAATAACATCATATCATCAATAATGCCCTTAACTTGATGATGCTCCTTTTCAATAGCCGTCACTTGGTACATAAGTTGAAGGCAGTCTGACGTGACATCTAAATGCAGTTCTCCATTCTTATAATCTCAGTCAAGGACCTTAAGAACACCCAAGGCCTATACATGTAGCGCGACTCAGCCTTGAATTTGCTACTACCTTCACAAATAACATGACCTTCACTACTAAAGGCTACCCAACATGCAACAGCTTCAAAATTTTAAATCCACCTAGCATCCCCTTTTGTATACATAGCGTTACATGACGAGTTAACTCCAATCGTGACAAAAGGATCCCATTCTTAATCATATCTCTAGGGTCATCATCGGGAATCCTTTCCACGCCCAACCCCTCCACCAGTTCCTTATTCACCTTTTTCGATGCATTAGTAGCACAAAACACAGTCTGAGAAACGAACTTAAAAAAGGTATTAGGATAAATTCCCCCGCCATGCATCAAATATGGCATCATTTCGTAAGCACCATACATTTCAAATAATTGCTAAGAAAAGAATGATCATTTCCTCATTATCGATCTAGCAAGCTTACCCAGATAATTAATCCAGTTTATAATCCAAATATCAATGTCAATAATACTCGAATCCAAAGTCGTGTTGATACCCACGAGAGAACCTACCCATATTTTGTAGACTGAGTCACAATCCCTGAATAGTTGAGCCGGAAATTCAATCCCCTTTTTCATTTTCCCCGCAAAAATAATATTAAGGATTAACATGAATATTTCTTTTTTTTTAAACTCATATCCCACCGTAAGAGAGCTAGTAACAACCTTCCATATCAAAATTCTCCAAGTATTAAGCCTTGGTCGTCGTCAAAGCTTTGACTTACAATTTCTTGGAGACAAAGCTGACTCTCGTAAAATCTTTATCAAAACCCTTCTCTTCGATAAAGGAACTAAAAGCCATACTATGCATTCTCACTTCTAACTGAATAATTCCCTAAAGATGTGTATTTCTTGAAAATCGTATCCTCTTTACACGACAAACACCTAGGAATTGCCAATATCTTAACGGCTCGTTCTTCCACAAACGTACGCCTTCATTCCATCGACCATCCAAATAACATAAGCCAGAAACCTTAAGATTTCTCAACTCCATATTATCCCCCAAAGACCAAATCCTCCCTACAAAGCGGCGTATCTTCATTCACCCAATTAGTAGTCCATATATTAAGATTACTAAGACGGTCAGAACCCGTACTCTCATTAAACACACTCGAGGCATCATCAAAATCAAGTCCGGGGGCTATTATTCCAGAAGGACAGAGAAGCTTAGCCTGAAACTGAGCAGGTTGCAAGCAGGATGCAAGAAAGGCATAATACAGAACATCTCTAGCAACATAAACACTCCACCCCACCCCAATTAAAGGGAATGGTGACAAGCCGCCATTTTTAGTCACCAAAACCAGGTCGGGACGTGGTGACAATACGTTTCAAACTAGAACGAAGTGATGCGTCAAAAGAAAGTTAGGTCGACGCAAAAACAAGAGGGGACAAGTACGTAAGGCAAAGTAGAGCTTAAAAATACCAGTACGATCATGAAGTAACAGTAGCTCACACTTTGGATCGTCAATCCTAGCAACATAATCAATAAGTTGTATGGTGCTGGTCACTCTCTTCAACAGAAGCTCGTTCTTGAAAACATGACACACACTGACAGGACCGCCAAGAACGCAATGGCCTTGCAATAGTGGTGGGGGGACACCAAGATGCCCGCTCTTGGGATCTTCCTTAAGCCAAAAAAATTCAGTTATTAACATAATGTGAAAGACTAACCGACGACCATCATCTTCCATAATCAGCTTTAAAACCTTCCCCCACAACCAAGGTATCACCAAAAATAGTGTCATCATCTAAATACCAAGCCCACTGCAAACTCAAGTCATCGAGTCTCTGATCTTACACACCAAAGGATGCAACACCAACGCAAAAAGCATAGGACCCAAGGGGTCACCATGTTGGACCCTCTGACACGACCATAAGATGTGTTCCCCATAATATAATCTGGCATTGACTAGAATAGAAAAATTCAATCAAAGGGAGATAAAATGGCAATGGTGACGAACATCTCGTGACATGATCTCAACGTTGACAAAGTTGAAAGCATTTTGGAAGTCTACCAACAACATGAAAAGGCTCACATCATTACCATGATCCTTAACAAACCGATTCAAGGCATACATAATAGTCTCTCCTCCAACGGACACCTCG
Source organism: Heliosperma pusillum (assembly GCA_022085475.1). NCBI lineage: Eukaryota > Viridiplantae > Streptophyta > Magnoliopsida > Caryophyllales > Caryophyllaceae > Heliosperma > Heliosperma pusillum. The sequence continues at coordinate 17,058 of JAIUZE010001830.1, read as the reverse complement.
AGCCCAAACTGAAGACTAGCAAAACAACCACACAAAGATTGGTCCATCAAAACATCACTAACCTTAGAGACAAGGCGCCAACAAACAGTACCCACGGCAATTAGACGAATACCACCACCTAGTTTAATAAGCGGGGTGAGTGAAGCAGTAAAAATGTACTCGCTATATTGACCAAGATCTTGTGGACATCTTCCCTCAAGAAAAAAATCAACCACCCGAGTGATAGAGGCGATTATATCATCAAAAATAGCAACATTAGCTTCACACAAACAGTCGAAAAAATGTTTAGCGCGCAAACCATCCCTCCTACATAACGTACCACGCAAGATACTCTTAATGTAATACTTTGTATGTCGGTAACCTTGTACTCGGTCGAGTAGGGGGCACTCGACCAAGTGGTGCTTGTACTCGGCCGAGTAGTCGAGTCTGTCGCTTAGGCAGCCTTCTGCCTATGTGGCACTCGGTCGAGTATGGTGAGTATTCGACCGAGTGCAGCGTACTCGGTCGAGTGACTTGTGCACTCGACCGAATACACCGGTCTGTTGGATATTGTGAGCGGTTTTGAATTACGATGATTAAGGTTATTATATTTAACCCGTCAATTAAACACTCATTATTAAACCCTAAAACTCTCCTAAGAACTCTCTAGTCTTCCCCTAATAATCCTAATTCATCACTAAAGCTTGGGATTGTCATTGTTGATCGTCGGAGTCAACCTTTGCATCGATTGTCGTCGTAAGTGTCTTAATCTCTAGTTTAATTAATGTTGTGGGATGGATTTATTGGAGCCCTAATTTGAACTAAGGCTGAGAATTAATTAATTATAAAAGATTGTTGATTTATATTAATTGTATGAATATTAGGAGGGGGAATTCATAAAGGATGGATTTCAATCTTGCTTGCTTGCCATTGTTGCAGATTTTCTTTGAGGTAGGGTTTCCCTACTCAGTACTTTCGTATGTTGATTGATGTATGTTATTGTTGATGGTGACATTGTTGATGTTGATTACTATGATGATTATGATGATGGTTGATGATGATGTACTTGTGATTGTGATTGGTTACTGGTTACTGGTTACTGGTTCTATATTGGTAGTCCGACGGGAGACGAAACACTCCCCGAGTTTGTCTCTCGTGGCTCTCTTGCAACAAGGGAGAAGTGCACAGTAATGTTACGATAATTATCGCTGCAGTGAGAGGGGCTGATGATGTCCAGTGTTGCGGTCCGGCATCGTAGGTGGAACGGCGTTCAGATATGCAGTATGACGCTGGCAAGGGTTACCGCTTCGGCGGGAACTCGGTTACTGAAACTCAGAGATGTTACTGGTTACTGATTACTAGATACTTGGTTACCTTATGATGTTATTTGATTATGATGTTGCATTGATTGATGTATGATGGTATTGACCTTGTTTCCGTTTTTCAAAACTGATGTGATCCGTTATGGAATGGTGAGAAGGAGTTTAGCATGTATTGTCTTTGAGCATGCGTGGGATATGGAGAGAATGCCGTTAATGATGAGTCTAGCTTACACTGTGTCTTTTGTCATTAGACTTTCAGTTTAGTTTGAGTAATTGGATTTGAGACTTTGTTTCTTTATTAGTTTAAGATGATGTATCACTTTAAACTTTGCTTTTTAATAAATATTTTTTCTTTATTGTTCATTTGATATGTACTATCTCGAACAACCGAGATGGTAGCATCTCTATTTACTAAGATACGCATTGGTAAGGCTCTTTGGTAGATGGGGGTGTTACACTTAATCATGTCCATAACAACAGCCGTTGAAGTAATGAGTGGATGGTAATCAGTGGCCAAATGCGGCAAGACGGGAGAAGGAGCGAAGTGGTGCTTATCTCTTAAAGCCTCTAGAATGTCATCATTGTAAGGAGCAATGCCTGAAGAAGAAAGCACCCAAACAACATTAGTACAATGACCGTCACAAATTATCCTCCGACACAGCTGAATATTAAGCTCACTCAAAATCCTATGACATGCTTCTTCAGATAATTTTTAACAACATATAGGTATGAGGATCTCGTTGGAGTATATTTAGGAGGATAGTTTTCCTTCTTACTAAGTCTACATCAGACTTAATAGGAGAATCCCCTTCACTCGCTCGAGTGAAAACAATCAGGGTACCTCCAACCCCGTTACTCGGTCGAGTGACCATCTGATGATCTGAAATTGAGTTTACTCACATACAAGTATATTAAACATCATTCAAATCAACTTTCTACTTCAAATCCAACATAAATCATACTCTTAAGTATCTCAACATGTCTCATATCATTTCCATTCTCATCAGATCATATTTCCTTGTCATCTTAAATTATGACACCACCAACAGCAAGTACCAACACATTTCACACAATATAAGCATCACATAAGCTCAAACAACACATAACATCGCTTCCCATCATATAACTACCCACGTTAAGTGACCGGTGAACGGATGAGAGATTCGTAGTGCCATTAGGGACGTCTCCCCATTTAGCGGATTGGCTCCAACCATACCACCCCAGGTTCATTTTAACTTAGACTCCCTAAATTCATTTGGTTCATTGGTTTTAGGTTCAAGATCGTCACTCTAATACCACTTTGCAACACTCTGCCACACCCGGAGCCTTAAGGCAAGACCTTCCGAATGTGGGGGAGTGCTACACCTCGGTTTCCCAAGGGTAGTATGTACCTAATTGATGTCTCAACAAGATTTAAATAGCATGGATGTAAAAGCGGAAATAATAAGGTTTAAAAGTCTCAAAATCAAAAACATGTCCAACCAAAATAATACAACAATGTTCAAAGAGCCCAAACTCAAACAAGAATATCAAGTCTAAAAAGCCCATAAACTGAACCAGTGATCTCATGACGCCCAAAGCCCGAACAAAGCAAGCCATCATTATCATACATCATCATCAACATCGTCAAACTTGCTCACGAACTACTCGCCAGACGCCGGAAATATTGTATGGGTCACCGTAGATAAAAACACACTACAATCAGTTTACATGTACATAATCAACATCAATAAATCACAATATCATTATCACACAAATCCGGTGCCATAAGAAAGCACGCCGTCCTCACAACGCGGTGCCATCAAGTAGCACACCGTCGTGTCCAGGGCACACCGTAGTCACCATGACCATACCGCAGTAAGTCACCCCCAGACCCCGGTCCTAACCACGTGCATTGTCTCTTCCATGGTGTGACCATGAAGAGCGACCAACAGAGTCTATGGAGCCTATTCCCACAACCGGTCCATATAATAACCACTCCCAACACCAACATGTATCACAATCACAAAGACACATCCAACATCAATCTACATGTCACAACCATACCATAATCCATATCAATCAATCATATACACATAAACTGAGTAGGATTAACCTACCTTGAAGCAATCAACTCAAAAATCAAGCACAAGACAAGGTAGAAGTCCTCCTCTACGAAGTCGCCACTTACAATATCATATCATAATAGTAGCAATTACTACTAATTACTAGAAAACAAGACTCTTTAAGACTAATTACCCCTTATTATCACTAATTCCCCCATTCATACACTAATTAGGTCAATAGTCACTTTCTAGTGAAAATTCCCTCAATTCTCAACATACTACTCAAAGAATAACTATCTATAACACTTTTCCCCAATTTATAACCACAAACCCATCAACTAGTATCTTTTTCCCTAAATCCTCTTCCTAATTTAACAATAATCTAGGTTAAGATAATCATAATAATCTAATCTCAACAACGTATGATAATCTAACAATACTAATCTCGTTTAATAATTAATTAAACGTTAATCATACTAATTACTCGTAATTAAACATAATTCTAACTTAAAAGATAATAAGAAGAAATCATAAGATGATTGTTGATGATTACTTACAACGCTTTAGAAAGATGGAATAAATCTAGAATGAAAACCCACCAAAATTGTAAGGATGCTCAAGAAAGATCTAGAGAGTTAAGAGAGAGATAATAGGATTTTTGTGAGGATTTTAGTTACCACTGAAGATTCAAGAGGAAACAAGAGAAAAGGAATCATTTTATATGGGATAGAGCCCACGCGGAGAAAATATCACAAAACGGCTAACACAACGTTTACTCGACCGAGTAAAAGGGTCACTCGGTCGAGTGTCACTCACTTGACCGAGTTCGTGTAAACTCGATCGAGTGCCAACAAGCAGGGTCCCTATTAAACTGACCAATCGACCTAGTGAACCCCTAGTGAACCCCTGCTCGACCGAGTCCACTACACTCGACCGAGTAGATACCCTACTTGATCGAGTAACACACAAATTCGGTCAAGTGCTCGACGTAGTAAAATCTGAGGTATTACAGCCCCAATTTACCTTGGCGGGGTACATAAGAATGTCATAGAGCGAATTCAAATACCACGAAATATTCTCTTTTATTGGTGGTCTGAGAGGGAAATTGGTAGCAAATTTTAAAGAATTTGCATTTTAGACAATAAGTTGTACAAAAATTATAAAAATGAATTAGCTTAAAAATGTATATAAAAGGGAGTAAGTGATAATTGACTCTTCATATATCTATGATTGACAAATTTGAGTGGTATAAGAGTTTGTGTGGTTATTAGTCAAGGATATGCAATTGAAAAGTTTCGCACTAAAAGTTATACTACATTGCATAAAAATTACTCCCTCTTATTCAATGTATTCTTCCGTTTTCATTTTGGCTCTTAGATTAAGAAAATGAATTTTGACCACACAAAACACACTACCCCACACACAAATGAATTTAGACCACACAAAACACACTACCCCACATCCAAAAAAGAAAATAAGGAAGAAAACATGAATAACCGAAAAAGGAAATAGGGAAGAATACCAAGAATAGGAGGGAGTATAATGCAAAATAAATGTATGTTTACTTTTTGGGGTAGGAGTGAGTAGGACAAAGAACTTGGAGAATTTGAGTGGTACGATGATATTGTCGTAACACCATTGAATGCTAGCCACATAAAACAATTTATAATATAATTGAGTTGTTTTAAAAATAAGAGTATCTCATCTAAACTTGAAAAACGAATCATCCAATTCTGTTTTTGATAGGATTAAATCAGCTTGCTTTTATATGAACTCACCGTAGATTTGGTTCAGTTCGATGTTGGGATCATATTTGTTTTCATTAGCCACAATTCGTTTATGTTATTTAGAGTCGTGTTCGGATTGGCTTTGGTTAATGTTGGTTCAGGAGTGTTTCAGGGCATAATTATCTTGAGTTGACTTTAAAAAATTGGCTTAATGTTCTTCCATTTGAACGTAATACTTTATCCTATTTTAATCACATTATCCCACAACAATACTTATTTTAATCACTCGCCCTACAATAATACCTCATTATACATTCCCTCTCTCCAATCACATTAACCCACCATAATATTTTACTTTATTTAATTACCTATCCTTAATTTTTGGTTCATTCTAAAATTGAGAAAGTTATTATGAATAGGAGGGAGTATGAAATACCCAATCAGTTATCATTTGTCAATCAATTCAAATGGTTTGGATCAACTTTTCGGGTTCGGGTGTATATTCGATCTTCATGTGCCCTTCAAATAATTTCCGCGCGAAGCCAAATGCCCGTGAAACTTACCGTTATTTCAGCCCTTTCGAGTTTCGTCTGTTAGAAATCGAAATCTTTTAATCAGGTTCTTTCCTGATTTCTGTAAATTTGATGCTTAATTTCGTGATTTGTCACCTTGATTTGGTTGAATAAAATTTATGCAATTAGGTCATGCCTTTCTGTTTCGAATCTCGATTGCTGTTTTTGTTGCATTTCATTTCTATGCAATTTGATGCCTTTTTTTTGTGTCAAATGTAGCCCAAGAGTCAAGACTAGTACTAGGGAGAGGAATTCAAACCCGTGACCTATTGTCAGTTTGTCACTATTAAATAGTGGTTTAGGTTTTGGTAATGTAGCTTTTTGATGAGACCTTCTTATACAAAAGTCGCAATTTAGTAGTGAATCAAGTGTTTTTATTGGCTTGATAACTTGGTTGAATCGTAGGCAAAATGCGCATTTTTGCTATCAGTATAGATAGCAAAAATGACACTATGGCCTTCCACCTGAACACACTGGTTTCCAGATACATTTAAACGAGTATGAGTATAAGTAACATACGATGTCTTTGATTCTCTTATAATAAGCCACAAGGCACTAAGTAGACAAAACACTGGACTTTGAGAGACTTTGAGCGATCTAATGGCCGTCATTTATGTTAGTTAGACGAGATGAAGAATTGGAATCTTATCACTTAGACATATTTGTTTCAAATTACCTGCATAGAAGAATAGTAAAAGTTCGAATGCATACTTTTGTAGCAATATACTGTACTATCTGGGAGTCATAGTTGTAACAGTGGCGTCATTCATGGAAGAAGTATTTTCACTAGTCAAGACTGACGATGATCCTTTATCATTAGCTGTCTGGCGTTGAATGAACCCGGGTGGTTTTGGTTTTGGAAGATCGGTGATATCCCTAACCAACATTGATATGACTGTCGAAATGTTTGGCCTGTCCTTTGCTAACTCTTGCACACACAATAGTCCTACATGTATACACCTTATAATCTCCTCATTGAAATCTTGATTGCAAATTGATGGATCAATCAGTGAAATGATATTCTCTTCATTCCACAGTTTCCAAGTCTGAAATCATCAGTTAGTATAATTAATAAATGTTGGGTCATTGAATTCAAATGCAAATGCGAAACTTAGAGATGAAGTGTGAAAAATATCCGAGATAACTCACAAATCCTATCAGACTCAAGGATTCCTCTTGAAACCAAAAGCTGCTGTTCCTTTTTCCACTTATTATCTCTAATAATAAAACCCCAAAGCTGAACACATCCGATTTTTCAGAGAAATGCCCTTCCATTGCATACTCTGGAGACATGTATCCGCTAAATATGTGACCAAACATACATAGTTAGAGGTCATTGTAATAGGATCAACGTTTGTAGTATGCGTAAGGATGAAACTTAGGATACTTACTATGTTCCAGCAACCCGTTGAGTGCTACCTTGATCTTGGCCGCCCCCAAAAATTCTGGCCATACCAAAGTCTGAAATTTTGGGGTTGAGGTTTTCATCGAGCAAAATGTTACTTGGTTTGAGATCTCTATGGATAATTCTTAATCTAGAGTCTCTATGAAGATAAAGTAGTCCTCGACATATTCCTTCCGTGATGCTGAACCGTTTCTGCCAGTGTAGAAGCTTACGCTTTTGTGAATCTGATCAAGAGGAAATCAAACAAACTTTTAATAGAAGTATCATGCTTATGTAATGTTATCATGAATTATCATTGTACTCTATGTCTGTGTTTGAATCTCTGGACTTGTTAATTAGAGGGCCAAATGAATGCAATTTGGATGACCATAATGAATTTATGGCGATTGACAGTTATTTTTGTGATACAAGAAGTATAGATAGTTAAATCTAGTTTGGTGGGCTATCTTCTCACTCATTGGAAATGGAAAATATAACTAGTATGGAAGTGCAGAAGTCAAATATTAGAAACTCTAGGGTTATAAGAGGAAATTATGCTACTGACCGAATAGATACGCGTCCAAGCTTTTATTTAGCATGTACTCATATATCAGCATCTTTTCCTCTCCATCGACACAACAGCCCAATAGCTTAACCAGGTTGCGGTGCTGAAGTTTAGAGATCACTAAGACCTCATTCATAAACTCTTCTATGCCTTGACCAGAAGCTCTAGAAAGTCTTTTTACTGCTATCTCTTGGCCATCTTCCAGCGTTCCCTGTTAAAACATGATATCATCGTCTAGTAATAATTCTAGGTCGCAATCCTCGATAAATGTTTTAAACATCCTTTTAAAAGCTTTTGTTTAGTAAATTTACCTTATATACTTGGCCAAATCCGCCTCTGCCAAGTAAGTTATTCTCGTGGAAGTCGTTTGTTGCTTTGACTACATCCTCAAATTTCGTCACTTGCAAGTCTTCAATCATAACTTGACTCTTGTCTCCAAAGACATGTTGATCAGATATCGACTTTTTCCTTCCTTGTTGATTTTCAAACCTTTTGTTTCTATTAGGCAGCTCCGTACTCTTTTTTTGTGTTTTCCTTTTCCACAGGAACCATATGATAGTGGCTAATACTATTACTAATCCTAATATCACACTTACTGCAATAATTATTTTCACCTTATTACCATTACCTGCAAAAAATAGGAATTAAACTGTTATGCCATATCTATACGATTTTGTTTATTTTATTTGGAAGGAATTGTAAGTAAACTGTTTATGGTGTAATGGACCCACATGGGCAGTTTTGATAACAGGTAGAACAGAGATCATAAGCATCACCGGTCAATGATTTTACGAGGTAGGTGCAAGTAAATATTGATAAAGATGTTAGCATACCTAGCTCTGAGTGTGCAAGTCGGATGAAGAGATCCGTTCCACCAGGGGCAAGGACAGCAATGTCAACTAAGTTGACGCTCCAGGTCATACAAGCAATCCCGGTATCGTATGCATAAGCCAAACAAGAGCAGTTTGTGAAGCACTTATCTCTGCACTGATCTTTATTAAGCCCCACAGTCCATTCAGCATTGTCCGGGACTTTCATTGTCCCTAATCTCAGAAAACCTTCACTATCCTTTTGATTGTCGCACTCTCGTGGCTTTCTTCTCACACACCCACCGGTCCAGTTTCCTCTCTTCCATTGCTCCTTATCTTTTGGTTCAAACCCCTTTAAGCAGCTGCAAAGTGGTGAACTTTTGGGGTTGCAGCTTCCAAACTCCCCACATTTCGCGTAAATATCACACTCATTATCAGGTGCATTCCATGAGACAGTCCAACTCTTCTTATTACCATCCCACCATCTCTGTGCTATTATTCCTTGATAGGATAATGCATAATGCGACAAAAACGACTCGTTTGCCCCTGTGAAAACCAGGGAAAGCACCCCTCCTGTATCTTCTTGTGTGAATGTTCCTGTATTGACGAAGATATTGCCATAGCCCGTGTTATGGTATCTCGTCCCAATGAAAATGTTTCCATTCCATGGACCGCTTCTCCAGTATATACTTTCTCCATCCCAAATGATTATTTGGAACAAGCCTAACGAGTTGGTCCCGAGTGTAAATCTTCCATTCGAGGGATCTTTAGGGCTCTCCCAAGATTGCAGGACGTTTCTAAGATCAGACTTCTTGGTGAGCATAAACCTCATATTTGGCAAGACCGAGTCTGTCGGATGTTGGAAACTCTGCCATAAGACCGTCCCATTTTCTCGACTTGTATTGGATTGGAACCCTTCGACAAGAAGGTCTCCAGAATCAAGAATTCTTGCCACAGAAAATCGAGCATCAGGTTGAGTAACATTTGATGACCAAAGGGTTTTGTTCTTTCCATTCAAAACTTGGAGATTTCCATCCACAGATAATTTTAGTACACCAGAAGAGTCAGTAAGGGGATTATTCTTATTAGCAACCCATATAACTTCTTTTGTAGAAGGTTGATTATACCAAATTCCGACGTAACGATTTGTGGAATTAGGTGGACTGAAAAATCCAAATCTAAATATCGCTTTAGTTGAGACTAATGTACCTGGGTCTTTCAGGAATTGTGCTGATGTTAGACTGTCAACAGCACTGCAGAATTCGGAACCGAAATGCGACAGCAACATAATAATAAATGTATATACAAGTAGCATTATTATTCCTCAGTTAATTAATAGTAGTAATAATAATATTAATGAAATAATACCTGGTTGATATTTCTTTTCTATATATCTCAGATGATTCTTGGAGGAGAAATCATGGTTTAGAGATGATTGTTAAGTTTGTTGTTTATGGGTTGTGACTTATTGGTGGAACATGTGGGCATGTATATAATACTATTAATTACAGTTCATTATTTCGACCGTTGACGTTGACTTATCTTTGGTATCGTACGATGATATTGATGGATGTTCTAGAGTTATTCTAATAATTCAATAATATCAACTCTACTCGTTATAATTACATGGAAATTGAGTGGTTGATTATGATTCTTGATTGTGAGAGCACTATATGAGGAAGACCGACGACTTAAGTCATACATTTAGGTACGTCTCCTTTAACATTTTGTTACCAATCATGGTCGGGGTGACCCGTCACAAGCTTAAGACGGGTTAAGCCCCCTCACAAATACAAATTAGGGTAAGTTTGCGACGGGTTGCCCCATCGCAAGTGAGACTTGCGGTAATGTTAGATGTGATTACAATTGAGGCTAAATGAGTTATGATCAGAAGTTACTCGGTAGTTCAGTATGAGTATTATGTAAAAAAAAAGCAACAATTTTATAGAAGGATTTCTATGGATATTAGAATGTAATTCATGTATCTAATTTACCGTATATTGTGAATTTGTGATTTAGTGATCAAGTATAATGTCACCAATTGACGTCGATTTTAGCAACTAGTCGTGTTTGTATGTTACATTAATTTATTTTATTTATTATATCAGTACACGTTTGTCAAAAAAAAAAATTGACGTCGATTTTCTTGTAAGTTGCTTGGTAGGATATCATAACTTTTTGTTATCCATTATTGTAATTTTTGGGAATATATAGAAACAAATTATTTGGGACGCTAAGGAGATAAAGTGAGTATCTAATACGGATTTATAAATAACTTTTTCGCCGTCACAATTCTATTTTCCCCATTGTTCTTCAAATTACAGGATAAAGGATAGTTATTTGAACCTTGCATCAAAGATTCAAAGGTTCAAAAAATTGGAGATAAAACCGTTTGCATTTCTCCCTTCTTATTATAGAACCAGAGTAAAATTTATTTTGGCAAAATGTACGGTATTTTGTTTGCCAGTAAGTTTAAGACGGGTTAAATATTATCACATGGTGGTAATAAAGACAAAAGTTTTGGTATTTCAAAGATAAAAAGTGGGGTAATTTGTTTATAATATTAGGTCTGTTTCAAACTTAAACGGATAGAGTGTTCATCTTAAGAGAATTTGTGTTCGAGTAAATTTTTTTTTTTTTTTTTTTTTCGGCAGCAGTAATGTTATAGTCTTATTTCTAGTCCCTCGCACCTATAGCCAGCTCATGTGTTCGAGTAAATTGTGACTTAAGAACTTTCATACAAATTCCCGTGAAGCATTAGAATTTAGAATAGACTCAATAGAGTGTGAAAAGAGAAGCTTCCAAGAAATAAACATTTTGAATTTATAAGCTTTAGGCTCAACTACTAGTCCTGTACTCCTATGTGACAAACAACAACGATAATGGAAAAAATTTAAAGTTATGGTGCAAACAAATATCCTACCTTGGTTATGTAAAAATGAAAGAATATCGTATATCCGCCAACCTTAATAGTACGAGGCTTTTTAAGAGGAGCCTCAGAATAAATTTGTGAAGCCTTGACCCAAAATGTACAATATTACATTCAGTAATTTACATAAATTCGAAGATATGTAATTTTTTCCACTAAATCTTAAATTCATACAATTTATATCCTCTCCATTAGCTTTTGGCAATGAGGTAGGAGAAACTAGAAAGTAAGGACATCGGACATCGGACATCGGACACATCGGTCACCGGCGGCCGCGAGTCGTGACGTTGATATAAGCTAGTCATCAATAGATCAAACTGTTTTCTTTTCCTTATAAGTTATAAGCAACCATTGCCCACTATTATATTCTCAGAACTAGACTAATCTATTTCCATCAATTAATATACAGAGGATAAGGAAAACAGTCGTAGGAAGTAGAAGAACAACATAACAATTACAGCCTGCAGAACATCAGAAGGAGCAAAATGCTTATTGAAGCAACATACTATCGCCCGCTTACTGCAGTCACAGAAACATAGTTTGCTGAACAACGTTCTTCGCCATTTTGGGGAGCCAAACTAGTAGAGAACACTTCACTTCGTGTAAAGCCAGGTTCCTTTGGGCGGGGAAGATTTTTGATATCATCAACGTCAAGCATGGACATCAAAGCGGAAACATTGGGCCTATCTGTCGGGAATTCTTGCACGCATAATAACCCTACTTGTATGCAGTTCAAGATCTGTCTTTCGTAGCAAGGTTTGAATACTGTTGGATCGATCAATGAGAGTATATTGTTGTTGTTCCATAATTTCCAAGCCTGAAATAATACCAAGAACCTTGTCAACTAACAATAGATTACAAATGTACTTTAATCAGTTTAGTGATCGATTACAACTTACATATGCTAAGAGATTCAAAGACTCGTAATCGTGAAAATTGTTGTTTCTTTTGCCACTGACAATTTCCAGTAAAAGAACTCCGAAACTAAATACATCTGACTTTTCAGAAAATCGACCTTCCATTGCATATTCGGGAGACATGTATCCACTGCACAAGGGACGCATAAATTGTATGCTTTATTAGGATAATAAACTCGTATATAAACAGTGAACGAGGGTGCGTGTTAAGAATGTTATATATGACTAATTTGTTTTAAAAAGTCATGTTTATTAACTTAAATACTAATAACGGAGTGTAGTATTGTCTCCACAAGCAATACGTATCCAAAATGAATTAAGATATAAGCTACATAAGTTGAAAAAGTTACTAGGTTCCGACGATTCTTTGCGTATTGGCTTGATCTTGTTTGGTACCAAATATCCTTGCCATTCCAAAGTCAGATATCTTTGGATTGAGCTCTTCGTCTAGCAAAATATTGCTTGGCTTTAAATCTCTGTGAATAATCCTCAACCTAGAGTCTCTGTGAAGATAAAGAAGACCTCGGCAAATTCCTTGGATGATTTCAAACCGCTTCTGCCAGTCTAGTAGTTTACGATGCTCTTGATCTATTGATAACAGTGTATTTGTATAAATCAGACAATGTTCTTGAGCTAACCAATTCTGACATACCAAAAATCGAGTATATAATACTTCATACTTACCAAAGAGAATTGCATCTAAGCTTTTATTTGGCAAGAGTTCATAGACTAATAGTTTCTCTTCTCCTTCCACGCAGCATCCATACAGTCTTACCAAGTTCTTGTGCTGAAGCTTTGAAATTAACTCCACTTCATTCATAAATTCTTGGAGCCCTTGTCCTGATGCTCTTGAAAGCCTTTTCACTGCAATATGTTGTCCATCATCTGATATTCCCTAGAGCGAGAAACAACACATTTCCATCATGCTATTGGTTTAAAATATATTTGCTCCAACGGAGCTAGGATCTCCACTTAGGAGGAACGAAAACTTTCAGCGGCGGTGAACGAGTAATGGTATAAGCTAAGGAAAACTAAAAAAATATTCGGAAATTTTAACTAAAAACCTCCAAGTTTGCAATCTCAAGAGGGGACGAGTACCCTAGCCAACCCCCTAGCTACACCACTGAGCTTAGCCTTTGACCGTAGTCCAACAACAAAACTAGGCAACAAATATTAGGCCTAAGTATGGGTTAACATGGTCACTATATCATACAAAGGACCGGGGATTAATAAGAGAAGGCCAAAATTTACCTTGTATACTGGACCAAAACCTCCTTCACCAAGCTTGTTGACTATAGAAAAGTCATTTGTTGCACTTGCCAGCTTTGCGAACTCGAACATTGGCAAATCATGAAATTGTGTTTCCTTAGACATTGTCTTCGATCTCTTTCCTACTAAAGTCAATAAAATATGTCACTTCGGTTAAATAGAGATTAACAAGTGGTCTTAACTCCGAATTGGGGAATCGAAATGATGAATGTTACCATATTTGTGAGCATATCGCGTGCACAAGAAGTATAATAAGGTAGCAGATACAACCGCACTCATAATCACTATGACTGCAATTATAACTTTCCGTTTGCTACTTTCACCTATACACCAACAGGGGAGTAATTTAGTGAGCATTGTAGCAAGTTCAAGTACACAAGCTTAACCATGTGTCGAAAATATGTTGAGAGTGTTTGCGGATAACCCGTAACAGAAATAGCTCACCTGGTAGTTCTGAATAAGCCAAACGAATGAATAGATCAACCGCACCAGAAGAGAATTGTTGCATGTCAATTAGGCTTACATTCAACAACATACAGCCAATACCGGGATAATAGGAAGAAGCTAAACATGAACAGTTTCCCAAACACTTGCTCTCACAATTATCTGGACTCGCTAATATCCGTTGAGCATAATCGGGTACTTTTATTTGATTAAGCTGCAAAAACTTGTCTGTCTTATTTCCTTTAGCTTCGCATTGCAAAGGTGTTTTCCTAACACACCCGTTAGTCCAATTCCCTCGCGACCATTCATCAACCTTTTTCGGCACAAATCCCTTCAAGCATTCACAAATAGGTGCTTTTAAAGCATTACAAATTGCGAATTCACCGCATTTGCCGTATGTATCACATTCCGAGCCGAATGACTGCCACACAGTATCCCAATTACTTTTACTGTCAATCCAATGCTTTTGGACCAGGCTACCATCATAAGTCAAAACAAACCTTTGTAATACGGATGAATCTACTAATTCATAAAATATCTCCATTGTCCCATCTTGGTCTTCTACAATGCGAAATCCATTAGCCACATCGGAGCGAGGGAAAGGCTCCCCAAGAAAGATATACCCATTCCAAGGGCCAGAGCGATAATAAAGATTGTCACCCTCCATGATTGCAAATTCAGGTAAACTACGAGGAAGATGGACTATGTGAAAGCGACCCCTTGATGGATCATTAATGCTCTTCCATGACCGAAGAACATCATCTGGTATACTTTGATTAAAAACGAGTGTTAATTGTGGCAGGAATGAGTCCGTGGGATGGTCAAAACTCTGCCATATGGTAGTATTATTCGCGTCTGGAAGCAGAACAAGGTTACCGGTATCTAGTAGTTGAGCAACTGTACTATTTACCTTATATGACATGTTAGACGACCAATGAATCTTATTTTGCGCATCCAAGACATTAAGATTTCCATCGTCGGAAATTTCGAGAATTCCTGATGAGTCTTTAACCGGACTGTCTCTGTTAGCTACCCATACAACCTCAAGTTGTCCATTGAAGGGCTTATTATTGTACCATATGCCAAGATACCGATATGTCGAATTAGTTGGACTAAAGAACCCAAGCTTGAAATTGCCATTACTAGAGACTAATGTTTCAGGGTCTTTTAGAAATTGAGTGGTTGTAATAGCATCAGAAGTAGTTGCAGCAAACCTGATTTCCAACCAAGAAATTAAGAGGAATGTGTAAATAGCAACCTTTTGATGCATTGCAAATTTAGGAACATTAGTTTGTCTTATGTCCTATAATATATTTCAAGTCAACATAATGGTATACTTACTGAAATTATTAATTGAAGCATCTAAGTTTGAAGGCTTCCTAGTCCTTAGTTTTGTCATTAAAGTAAGCAATTAGTTTTTGTTTAAGCATTAGGTAGGATTATTATTGCTAATATACTCTGGAACTTATAGTAATACAATTCTGTTATATCTGACTATAATCTTTCAATTAAATGACTTCTTGTGCCTATTAAAGCCTTGATGATTGAGTCACAGTACTTGATCAGTCACAAAATGGGCACATCGACTCAGTTTTAAGACTACAACGAGTCAAATATCGCTCCTCAAGTAGATGGAACAAGTTTTTACAAAGAAATAGACATTTTACTTTTGTATCCTATTTATCTTATTTAATTCATGTAAAGTTTAAAATGAGTATGCTAAGTTAAGACAGATCTGTCCGCAATTTGTGTCTACGTAGTCTCAAATATTTCATAGACGCGAAAGCAATTTTTTAAAACGGTCGCGGTATTCATTGGCTTAGTTCTTGCATCATGAAGCATAGTGTTTTATATTGTAATGCATACTGTGGAAAACTACGGAGTAGAAGTAATATTTATGTCTCTTCTTTTGCTCTCTTTCAGTTTCAAATGACGCTTAATTCAAACAACATGTAGATTAAGTTATTGACTGGGTAACAAGGATTTTTCTTTGACTTTCTTAAACGTTGACATTGCAACTGTATTAACTTTATGGATTGTTTACTGTGGTTAAAATCATGTCCTTCACTAAAGAGGGTAAAATCTGCCTTTCATTTCATAAAACATATGACGATATGAATCAAATGTTAATTCTTACAGAAATGGAGAGTTAATTTGTGGGAAATCGGTATTACCACAATACAAATATAATAGGATTATAACGAAAAGTAATAATTTGATTATCGAGTCATAAACGAAAACAAAGAAAAGGTTTAGAAATCAACCTACGGTCCTAGCAATCGGCGTAAAGAACAGAGATATCAAGGGAGATATCCTCCTAATCGTTGCACCCAAGATGCTCCGAGAAATACCCTTGTGTTGCTAGAAGTTATCAAAAATTACTGTTAACTTTTGATTTGTGTTTATGTCAAAAGTCACTGTCCACTTTTGTCAGTTTGTGTAATGTGTAGATGGAGGCTGTGTGAGAATTAGGTTAGGTTAGAAAGTTGAAAATCTGAATTTTCTATTACTCACCTCACCTTCTCACGGCTCAATTTCTTTTTATATGAGGAGATTTGGTCTCCTCAAATAACAACCCATTGACCCGAAAACCCGAGTGTATCTGGATACCGTGTTTCGGTCATTTTAGCTTCCAATATAATGTAATATCTTATAATCGTCGTTTTACATGGACCGACATTATAATCCGTCATTAATTATAAATATCCGTATATTTATAATTTGCCAATTCATTATAACGGTTTATGTTTAATTAGCTTACATTATATACTATAATTAAATATAACTTTTTATATTCAATTTTACGAATTACAGTTAATTCGTCTCAGCTAACTTTCGTCTCATCATCACATTGACTAACCTTTTAGTCACTTACACTGACTAACCTTTTAGTCATATA
Organism: Heliosperma pusillum; assembly: GCA_022085475.1. NCBI lineage: Eukaryota > Viridiplantae > Streptophyta > Magnoliopsida > Caryophyllales > Caryophyllaceae > Heliosperma > Heliosperma pusillum. The sequence continues at coordinate 197 of JAIUZE010001830.1, read as the reverse complement.
ATAGGGTATCAATATGATTATTTTCTCAAATAATCACATCTCTCAAACACATCCTATAGGTGTGACTTTTAGGGACCATTTGATCACCGCCATCTGTATGACAATAACGTCAAACTTATCTAGCAAGCCAACCGTTATCGATAAACGTTAATCAACTGATTATAATACAAAATGTACCCTGTGAACCTCAAGAGATT
>JAIUZE010001829.1:0-24355 GCA_022085475.1 Heliosperma pusillum | reverse complement strand
TGAAGACTCTTCTTCATTCATTCATATAGTAATTTGCCTGAAAATGGCAAAACCATCATGAAGTGAATGAATGAACGCGTGTCTATGAGGGCGATCTTCTCCATCGATTTTTGCAACCAAGTGCCTCCAGTTTCTTTCTCGCGTTCCTCAATCATGTCAAAATTTTGGCTAACTGCTTTGGCCCTCTCTGGAGTTTCGCTTCAAAGAAGCGACATGTATGCTCATAGCTAACGATCCTCGGAGCTTTCGAGAACTCGTTAGAGAGCGTGGTGAAAATCTTGTTTGCACCTTGGGCAATGAATCGCCTTTGCAAATTTGATTCCATTGAAAAGATGAGTTTGTTCTTTATCGCACCCACCTCCATTACAAAATCACTATAAGCAACTAAGCAAATGATTCATTTGCTCCTGCATTGGGGCCTGGGTTTGGCGGTAGTGGCTCAGTCAAGTACTTGAGCTTACCGTCAGCAATGGCAGCATTCCGTAATGCCGCCTCCCAGTCCGCAAAGTTGGACCCGTTATTCTTCAGTCGCGTTGACTGATTCATATTGTCCATGAAAATCTTAAGCCAGGACTCACGTCCGAGCGTGGCACTTGGCATTGGGTCATCAGTATGGCCATCCATTTGTTATTAGCAGTTATATCTGTATATAACGAATTCAAAAACTGTGAAAAAGAAAATAAATATGATAAGTATTCATCGTTTTAAATTTTGAGTCTAATGAAAAAACTGTTTAATGCGATGACTCGTGCATTTATACAATTGACCTCCCTCAAGAATTATATAAATGATCCCAAGACTCAATTTCTGTAAATTGATAAGCCAACCTCTTGGCTAATTCTACTTTTAGAATTCCTGGTCGATAAATTTCTGTAAATTCTATCTTTAGTCCATCATAATCACGAGATCTTACTCGTACTATAATGTTGAGATAAAATAGGTCAACACTCACTACTTACCCAACGTAGAAGGGGTCATATTATGACTTCCGACGAAGAAGGGGCTCATAGTAGCTTTCCCTATAAAGACTAGTCTCACTTTTATTTATAGGGGAAGGTCCCATCATCTTAACTTAAATTCATTTTAAGTGAACGAATGTCTAGCAACTCGAGAATGATTTAACTAAGGTGATGACCCTAAAAGCGAGTGACATATGTATGTCCATGATTAAAATATTCAACCTATATGAATCATTTTTCATGCAATTTAGGTTTAGGTGGTTTGGTTTAGGCGGAATATGATGCAATTATATCTATCATGCGAAGGAAAGTAAACGAGAATGAAAAACGTAAAGGAAAAACATGTCCTAGTGTGGCCTATCCTACCAAAAAGAATAAATACAACTCGGAATCCAACTGATTGGACCCTCGAAGCTTGACTTGATCACCTTCTTGGTCCATGTAGCGGGAGTGAGCTCCAATGTCCATCTTTAGTCTTATTTGAAATTACAATAAATAAAATTACATCGATCCTATTTATTACATTCTAATTTCAAAACCCAATACTAAAAAATGGAGATTCAAGATCTCAAATTACATCCAAGACTATGTTATCATCATTACGGTAACACAATCTACTAAGGCCACACTAAGTTACAACTGATTGTAAAAACGTTAAAATTCATTCAAAATAATCCAAAAACATTATAAAAGCATCAACTAAAATAAAACATGCAAGACATAATACAGTTATTACGATGTTTTATTATCCAAACCACCCTTTCAACATAGATTATAATTATGTGGTAATTCTGTAATTACCCACATCAATTACAATCCCGATTCATTTTACTGATAAAATGAATTATCCTAAACATTTCAAACTGCTTTAAAATGTAAGATATTAAGCATATGTGAACCGTTTCACATTAATTATACACAATCCGAATAATGTACAATTAAAGGCCAAAAAAAAACTTGTACACGGAAAAACAGAAATTTTTCAGCAGAAATTTTCGGCAAAATTTTTTTTTCATCAAAACGGTCCTTATCGACAAAATAGGGAAAAATCAATATCCTTTCAAATGATAAACTCATTCAACATCATTTCCATTTTCATTTTAATCTAATCTTTATTAAATTAAAACATCTACAAATTCATTGTATGTTATTTTAACGGATTAAAATAACAAAATAAATCTAAATGAAAACGAATACTAAAGGAAATACGATTCTGTAAAGTACTCGATCGAGAAGAAATTAAACAATAAAGTCTCTCGATCGACTAATTTTTCCTAGTCGACAAACAGGAACCTCGATCGAGTATAAACATCACTCGATCGAGACACTAAAGTCCTCGATCGAGCAAACATACCCTTCGATCGACCAAACATTTTGATAAAACAGCTCGATCGAGTGAACATGAGTACTCGATCGACCAAAACATTTCACAAAAACTGCTCGATCGAGACACTAAAGTCCTCGATCGAGACAAACACACAGCGGCATAAACAGTTTCGGTTTATGAAATCAAATTAAAACAATTTCGTGGCCTATGCTCTGATACCACTTGTGGGAAATCGGTATTACCACAATACAATTATTGTAGGATTATAACGAAATAGTAATAACTTGATTATACTAGTCATAAACGAAAACAAGAATAAGAGATAGTGTCCCTTCACGAAACTTTTGCTACAACCAAACTTCTCTGCATCCAATATACCCTAAACTAGGTCCGCATCCAATGCCTCAACACGCCACCCCGACCGCATTTGGACTTACCATGGACCGCTTTTATTACCTCCATTATGTGGGAAATCGGTATTAGCACAATACAATTATTATAGGATTATAACGAAATAGTAATAACTTGATAATGCTAGTCATAAACGAAAACAACAAAAGGAATAGAGATGTAGAAATCAACCTCCGGTCCTAGCAATTGGCGTAAAGAACAGAGATATCAAAGTAGATATCCTCCTAATCGTTGCACCCAAGATGCTCCAAGAAATACCCTTTTCTTTTGCTAGAAAGTATACCTCTTACGCGATCTCACTGTTGAGAAGAAGGTTTTTGTGTTTTTGTCAAAAGTTACTGTTTACTTTTGTCTTTTTTGTGATGTTAAGATGAGATGGAGGCAGTAGTGAATGAATTAGGTTAGAAAAATCAAAACTCAATTTTTCTCTTCACCCCAAAACTCACGGCTCATTAGGTCTATTATATGGGGATATGTTATCTCCTCAAAATAACTACCCATTGACTAAAAACCGAGTGTATCTGGATACTTTCGTTTTTGGTCATTTTAGCTTTCAATATAATGTAGTATATTATAATCGTCGTTTTACAAGGACCAACATTATAATACATCATTAATTATAAATATCCGTATATTTATAATTTGCCAATTAATTATAACGGTTTATGTTTAATTAGCTTACATTATATACAACAATTAAATATAACATTTTATATTCAATTTTACGAATTACAGTTAATTCGTCTCAGCTAACTTTATCTAATCATTATTAAATAATTGTCTCATCATCACATTGACTAACCTTTTAGTCAAATACACTGACTAACCTTTTAGTCATTTAATAGGGCATCAATATGATCATTTTCTCAAATAATCACATCTCTCAAACACATCCTATAGGTGTGACTTTTAGGGACCAGTTGATCACCGTCATCTGTATGACAATAACGTCAAACTTATCTAGCAAGCCAACCGTTATTGATAAACGTATCAACTGATTATAATACAAAGTATACCCTGTGAACCTACAGAGGTTTATTTATGTTATTGCACTAACTGTGGAGGACACTAGCTCCAACAAACTCGTCTTCTCCTCTAAAATTTACAATTGAAGATTTTACAATAAGTCTCAAAATATATATTCCCAAACCGATAAAATATTAAATAAAGTTAAAGTTAATAAGTAACAGTTACACTATTAAAATAGCCGAGCTAAGTGGTGTTCGCTTGTAACTCGTACGAGAGCAATAATATGGTGGAACATGTTGTAGTTGAGGGGGTCTAAGTTAGTTGTTCTTTGTTTGATTGATGGGCTCACTTGGTTGTCTCTTCACCATAATCCACCACTATTTTTAAAAAATTTGATTAAAATATTGATTTATTCTTTCTAATTAAAATTTCACAATTTCTTGTTTACAATTGTTGTAAATCAGAATTATTTACAACGAGATTGTCAAACTATCCAAACAAGTATTTTTCCGGGGGTGATAGTGAGATACACCTATTCATTGTAATTTACAACGGTGGTTATAAATAAGCACTAAACGGTATATAATGCCCCATCAACGGTATGTCGTATGTGTCCCCACATCGGTTACAAGTTAATAAGCAAAACTTATCTACACTCTTTAAAAAGAGACAACTACAAGTTACTGTTCTAATGAATAGTCTTTCCCTTTACTCCCTCAACCGTTGATCTGCCCTCCATCCTGCCTTTCATTCCTCTCACCCTCTTATCATACTCATCCACTCAATTATCCCTCATTACTCACCGCTCATTCTCACACAACACCACATATTTCCTGGTGCCCTATTCCTTCTTCCTTCAGTCAGATTTTGAATGTCTCCATTCATCTAATCTCACTTTTGATCTTCTTCTTTCAATTTTCCAGGTTTTTATTTTTACTATCTACTGCTAATTCCTCAATGTCTAATCTCACTTTTTATCTTCTTCTTTCATTTTCCAGGTATTATTACTATCTTCTTTCATGTTTACCTAAATCATTATCATTATCATTCAGGTATTATTTTCTACTTTAGAAATTGGGTTTATTGATCGCTTTCTATTGGCTGATCATTGATTTGGGTCACTTTTAGGGTTTATGGCCATTTTTTAGTGCCCGATCATTGATTTCTGAGTTTATATTTGTGTCAATTTTGGGGTTTTTGATCGGTTTTGGTTGCTGTTAAAGTTTTGTTAGGGCCTATTCATTGTAGCCATTTGGTGGGTACTGACGGAGTCGGGTTTATTGATTAAATTACAACGCTTGTATTTTGATTTTTTTCCAACTTTGGGAAGACTACTTGGACGTATTCCTGGGGTTTGGGGTTGTGGTATGGTATCTAGATTTATTTGCATGCTGACTGATTGGGGTTTGGGGGTTGGTTTGTCTATCTGGATGTATTTGCATGCTTATAGTTTAGCTATTTTCCGTGTTTGTTTGCCTTTGGGAGTCGCTGTTTGTTGTTTTCTTTAGCGTGTGCTGTCACTATTTCGTGCGATTCATTCATGATTTTATTGAACTTTGGGGATACTACTTGGATGTATTCCTGGGGTTTGGGTTGTGGTATGCTAGGATATATTAACTTTCATTTATATGATTAGTGTCTTTCTGATTTTAGTGTCATTGCTAGACTATTATTTTAGGATTACTGCTTGAACCTTAACAAATACGGAATTACCCTGTTTTACTGTTACCCCCTCGCTGCTTTCTGGTGTATGTTCCTCTTGATGACTCCGAATCTAACATGATTCTATAATCGAACATTTAAAATTGATTTCATGTAAATTGTTAATTTTGACATGGTGGATCTCAAACCCAACTCTTGACACTATTCTATTTTGTTGAGCGCACTGGTTAGAATAGGACATGTAGTAGAGTTGATAGTTGCTAATTGCAGAACTTCCTCTTAGCAGGATTAGATGTCTTCAAAATCGAGGCACTCAAATCTGCTCAAATATGCTTTAAGAGGAAAAACTTTGAGTGATAGTGCTTTAGATACTTTGTTTACTTTACTTCTCTATTGCTATGTTTATGTAATTCTAATTTCTGGTTTGTGGTATCATTTAGCCAAATGATGAGCCGTCTGAGCTATGGTCACCTTTACCGGACCAAGGATGGAGGCCATGTGGAGAGTGTACTTCCTTCATTTCAGTTTTAGTCTCTACGAATTTACGTTTCATTTGCTAATTTCCTACACATTTTTGTGTTTTACATTACAAGTAGATGTCATCTTTCTGATTGTTTTGTACCGTACATCAACTTTTTCTGCTTGTTTCTTCGTGTAGTCCCTTTGGAATCCTTTTAAATTTCTTTATTTTGATGTCAAATCGTTCATTTGCATTATATATCAATTATACAAAATGTTACTTGTTTTATTGCAACATATTCTTTCAATGCCTTGAATCTTTGCTCCAAAATCTAATTTAGCAATTTTCAATCAATATACATAAGTCGATTTAAAAGAAAACCTTTTACAACCCCGTCCATTAAATTTCTTGTTTGTCATGTTTTCTCTTTTAGCATGTCTCTTTCCTTTTGTTCATTATCATCAAATTGTTTCGTTGTCAACTAATTTACTTGATGAAATATTTGTTTAGGGTGGAAAATGATGGAAGCGGAGCTAATGTTGTGTTCACTCTGGAAACCGAGGATGTTCAAGGTGCAGTGAACAAGACTGTTGGAACAAGAGCAGTTGCTGAAGATGAAGCAGTGAAGTCGAAGGTGGTGGCTGTTTCGCCAAACTCAAAGACTCCTATGGCTACCTTAGGGTGATCTGTTCTGTGACCAAGGAGGTTTCGGAGGCCGCTGCTGATGCGCATGCCTGATTCCATGTCTCACTCTATTCAGGTTGATTACTTCCTAAATAACACTCTCACTTGAGTTTGGTAACAGTAATTAGTAGTAATGTAGTATTTGATTAACTAATGCGGTTGTTTAGTAGTGATGGTTGTTGATGATGCTTAGCTCTTGAGTACTGAATTGGGGATACAAAACTGATGTTTGATGACGGTTTATTTTGTTAATTGTGCTGAATTGATGTTAGTGCCATTATGATTTTGGATTTTTAGAAATTGGCTTTCACCCCTTTCTTCATTACTTATTTTGCGATATCACCTGTTTTAATCGCGTTACATATATAGACCGCTTCCTATATTCGACTCAAATTTTGTGAGTAGTGCTTAATTAATGTTAATTCATGATCGCCAGTATTGTTTTGAATTTCGGAAACTTAATTTGTGTGATGAACTGTTAACACTGTTCCGTATGTAGTCTGATATAGATCGCTACAATTCTCGACTGTGTTTTGGGTTGCTTTTTCTTTAAATTAGCCTCTTAAAAGTTACTTTGTTAGTGTTGTTTAATCCCCTAATGGTGTTGCCTATAGGGTGAATCCTACAATTCTTATCTTTTAGCTTTTACCAACTCAAACACAAAGTGTGAATATATAAGGTAATTGTTTTTTTTTGTTTTTTTCCCCTATACAACTGAAGAGTTAAGTGACGCACGCACGGTAAGGACAAAAGGATATTTGAAGGAGTGAGGGTGGAGGCCAGCAAGGTGGTCTAGATGATATTAGCCGCTTACATGATTATCTTGCTCATAGATTTGACTCTTACCTATTTGGTGAGAGGTTCTCTTATTTCTGAGTGGTGTGGACATCTCCATTTAGTACGTTTCCTTATATTAGCTCATATACTGCATCCAAGGTGCACGAGAATTGAGAGGAAAATGAAGCAGCATTTGGGGAGTAGGAGCTACAAATGTGTTTGAATTAAAACTTCTTAAATAATAATGGATCTGCCTCTTTCTATTTGCATCTCACGGTGTTCATATTTCTTTCCAATCAAATAGCTGATTATTTTCTAGAATCTTGCTATTGATGAATAAGATGAACAACAATGATTTTTTGCATTATTCTTTCTCTTTTCCCCTCGTTCTCCCTCTTTATCCCCTTTTGTCCCCGATGCCCATATGTATAATGGGGGGTGGATAATAGTGTATTTGCCCTTTAAAACAGCTAAAAAAGTGTTCTGATAAATTAATTTACCTTACTACTTTTGCAGTCAAAAGGCCCGCCTTAAGGGATCATCGTGCTATGGAGCATTGCCTGATAAACTAAGGCGATGCCAATAATATTGGAGCTGTCGCAGAATAGATCCATCGGTGAAAACAGTACACCCAACGTGATGCAAGGTTAGCTATTGTTACAACAAATCATAGTATTTGGCAGTGGTTAAGGGAAAGGATGTATTTCCGGCAAAAATGTTGCTGCCAAAATCATACTGAATTGTTATATATTTTGTGAGGTGTTGTTCAAATGGCTGAGTAATCGAGGCAGCGACAAGGAAAAGGATGGATTGTTCAGGTTAAATGGGTGATTCTCGTAGGCGTGGCCTGGAGGAAAGGGACACGAAAGGGCCATTGAGCAGGTAATTGCCTGTAGTGTGCATCTTTATTTGTTTGAGGTTGTGGTATGGTATCTAGATTTATTTGCATGTTCACTTTTTTCGGTTTGGTGTTTGGTTTGTCTACTTGGATGTATTTGCATGATGATAGTTTAGCTATTTCCTGCGTTTGTTTGCCTTTGGGAGTTGCTAATTTTTGTTTTATTTTGCGTGTACTGTGACTATTTCGTGCGTTTCATTCATGATTTTGTTGGGCTTGGGGGCCACTGCTTCAACATGTTCCTGGGGTTTGGGCCCGTGGTATTCTATTTAGAATTATTTGCATTCTGGTAGTTCGGTTTTGGGGTTGGGTTTGTTTGCATGCTGATAGTTTAGTTATTTCCTGTGGTTCTTTACCTTTGGGAGTCGCTCTTTGTTGTTTCTCGCATTTCTGTTTGCGTATTTATATCTTATGTTTAGCTAATTTGATCCTCGTCTTGGGGTTTGGTGCCTTACGATTTGCATATGTTCATGTGTGGCCATGCAGGAATGTTTTCTTTTGCCTTTTCCTGCGCATCTGAATTTCCTCAATCTTTGGGTTTACCGCCTTCCTGTCAATAGGTAATCTTGTCAGAACTGTTGTACAATTATTTATTCTTCGTCCTTCTTCTTTTGATTATTCTATCAATTAGCTCCATTTCGCTACTTGAATTCACGGTACTCAGTGATCTGTTCAATATTTCCTGAATTTCCGATGTATGATAAACTTGTTTTGTTTGATTTAAGAAAAATGTTTTTATTGCCTGAGTTCAGGTTTTAAAAGGTGGTTGTTCAAATTTTACTCTTGGGGTTTTTGTTTAAATGCTCCCTATTTTTGTGTGTTTTGGGGTTTTTACAAGGTCGTTATTTAATTTTGGAGCTGTTTGTTTCACCATTCCCTATTTTGTGTGACTGATTTTGGTTTCTCACTTATGTTTTGGGAAAACTAGCCCTGGTTCGCTTGTGGGTTTATTTTGACCTCTCATGTTTGAAGAGGCCCTGCCGAATCTGATGTCGCTTTATGGTTCTATCTTAGTTTGTTAGATTTATGTATAGTATTTGTGGGTTTGTTTATGTTCACCCTTAGATAGACAATATTTGTGGCTTGTTGTTGTTGTTGTCTTTTGGTGTGGGTTTGTATTTGAAGGTACTATGCAGATTCTGACCTCATTCTATTCTATTGTTGTTTCTTAGTTAATTTGTTTGTGTTACTTCTTTAATACATGGTAGTTGCGGGGTTTAATAAATGTAATTTTCGGCGTTGTATTTATGTTTAATTTTAATATTTGAGCTGTGATAGAAGATCGGGAAAAGGTTAAATTGAAGCGTCAAGGTGGTTAAGATTAATAGTCGCCATGATTTTGTAGAGGCGTCAGGCACCATGTCAAATTCTTAGGGTTGTAATGCTATTTACAGACATAATTAGATTGTCCTGTCCAAAATAATATCATAATAGTTCGATGAATTTTTTATTGGGCTTTTTTACCTCCATTTGTGTCAATTTTTTTTTTGCAGGTTTCCTTTCGGGGATCGACAAAGGCAGGCCTGCCAGACGTGGGTGCATAACGTTGCTTGTCTTGGTGCTACCTGCTACTGAGTTAGGTTGTTCTCTCCTAAACTCCCATGTTGAATTTCACGCTTAATTTATAAAAGGGCCCTTTAAGATTGCACAAAATGGAATGTTTCGATTGGAAGGTGAAATGCAATGTAATCAATATCCATGTTGATGGTTTGTAGTTTCAATCTGATATGCCCTTAACCAATGCCAAATTTTAATACGGAATTCTGTTCACTTCTAACTTCATCTCACTTATATACTCTACATAGAATTCTGACGATCTTCCCTGTTTAGATGGTCAGACAGCGGCGGTGCTACCTGGAATTTGCATCTGACATGCGCAGCATACCAAATGTTCAATATAATGCTCTCAGTCACGCTAGGTCGGACTCGTAGGGCATTATGTCCACTTAGACACGGGTTGCCGTTTATTTCACAGCCACTTTACTTATGAATGTCTACCATAGTCTCTCTTGGCCACACACTGTAAGGGTTATCTTTTTCTATGCTTTTCAAATCTATTTACTCAATTCCCATTTCGGCCCAATGTTCAGGAAACATGTTTCATTTACTTATTTGATTGTCTAGAAATTTGTTTGCCGCCCTCATTTTGTTCTTCTTAAATGCTTGCTTGTCTGCTATTTTTTTATATTGTGTCTATACTTACCCCTTGCCAGTTATTTCGGATTTATATAGTCTAATCAGTCGGTTAGAAGGTTCCGGTTTTCCATGCTTTTAAGTGCTAATATTTTTTTTCCCACACACCAACGGTTGCCGTAGAGTTCCAATAAAACACTTTGCAAACCCTGACAATAGGTAATCTTATCAGAACTGTTGTATTACTTGTAATTTATTTTTTTGTTGTTGTCAGTTCTCCTACTGACTTTAGTTGTCGGGTTTACTGTTGGTTATTGTAGCTCGGTTTTTTTAGGCATTAGGTAGGTGCTGACTGAGTTGGTTTTATTGATTTAGTTACTACGCTTTAATTTTGGTTTCTTCCAACTTTGGGAAGACTACTTTTGCGTCTTCCTGGGGTATGGGGCTGTTCTGGGGTATATAGATTTATTTGCATGGTGGTTGTTTGGGGTTTGTGGTTTGGTTTATCTACCTTGGTGTATTTGCATTCTGATAGTATAGCAATTTCCTGTGTTTGTTTGCCTTTGAGAGTCACTATTTGTTGTTTACTTCTGCGTCTGCTGTCACTATTCCATGCACTTCACTCCTGATTTTGTTGAACCATTTTATTGATATTATTAAAAAGTAGGTGTCACTAATTTTATATGTGGTTTCAACATGGTTCTCTCTTAATTTCGCACTTTATTATCTTTACTTCTCACATTCTATTTTCAGCGTTTATTTTAGCATTACGTATTTTACTCATTTCAATACATTTTGTGCGTAACTTTCCATTTACAATTAATTACTCTTATTAGAGTATATATTTATGATTGTGGAATTGTCCATGTGGCCTTTTCACGTTTAATAGTGTTACCTCCTGGTTGTGCATGATTGGTGACGTTGGACACCGATATTCTATTCGGACAGAGGATGGTTCCAAAACACTTCATGTACTTTCAGGTAGATTATATTCCTACCCATACTTTTTAATAGTGGGTTGGTATGTTATGTTGCTAACATGGGTGCATTTGCATTAACAAATGAGGGCAGGGAAAGGGAGAGGGATAGATGTGAGGGAAAGGGATAGATGTGAGGGAAAGGGAGAGAAGAAGGGGGTGTCTATGTGTACTGATTCACGCCATTCTTGGTTTTTACTCTATAGAAGGGGGTGTATTTGTTTGACGCCCTCACTTTTTCAGCTTGGGCATGATTGCTAATGAGGCGAGTGACAAAGGTTGTAGTGTTCATGGACTGGTGGTTGTATGTGGTCAATGGAGCTTTAGTTGTCGACTACAAGGACTGTGTTCACAGGGGTCAACTACTAGGTTGGGTGTCTGGTGGCCATGTAGACGTATTTATTTTTTAATTTGACAATGTCACCGATGTTCTCGGGGTTTTGATTGTTGATTGGTGTTGTGCCGTGCCTTTTGTTTGCCTTTGTTTTTACATTATGTGGCTAGGAATATATTGTGTCTTTGCTTTAAAACTCTATCTTGTTTCCAAATTTTATGACTATTGTTATTCTATTTCTGTGGTTTTTGGTTACTGAGCAAGTATTTGGCCTTTTTTTGTTTTTTAATAAATGTAGATCGTCGTTGTTGTGGTTGCAGTTGTGTTAGGAATCGGAGCAAGCGCTTGAGCTGAAAAAAAAAGTGTTCATTCGACCCTAATTAGTTTTTTTTTTCAAATTTCCTTTTGCGTTTTAGTGTCTTATCGTTGGCACTCAGTATTCGCTTATTGAGCGGGTGCCCTACAGTTTGCACGGCCTCATATGCGTTTTTCTGTAAGCGTCTTTCCATCTTTTTGCTTATTACTTGATTTGTGTACTCTGTGCTGGTGCCTTGTAGATTGAACGTGTTCGTATTAAGGACACTTTTCTGTTTCTTTCGAATGTGCATTTATGTTGAGTTTAGGCCTCACCATGAGGCGTATAGAGTTTCATGTGCCAACCTTTTTCCTCATCCCCATACTCCATATTGATAGGGTAGTTATTGAACATGAAAATTAGTGAACAACTCATGATAGACATACATTTTTCAAGGCCTTTTTTATCAAATGTTTGTGCTTTCCTTGGATAGTTCATTAGCGATATTTCAGTACTCTTTTTAATTGTCTCCCTTTAAAAGAGAGGCGTTGAGAGCAATAACTGACTTTCAAAAGAAAAAAAGAACTCATTAATCTTAGTACTTTCACTCTAACTTGTATGCCTTAATCTTTGGGGTCGAATGGCCTGAAGAAGTGGTGAAGTGTCATGCCATCTTGTATATCCCTACTTCCTCTGCGGGGCGTATCTTCGAGGCCACCATGTCGTACCGAGATAATATGTGGTTTTAGATAATATCCCAAAAACATCTAAAACCACATATTATTTAGAAAAGTATTCTTACGGATTAGAACATTCTTATTTCTCTTTAATGGTCGTTGATAGTATGTTGGTGTTTATGCAGTCCCTACTATTTTGTTGGGCGTTCTGGTGGGTGGGGGAGGAGGGGGGGGGGGGGGGGGGGGTTAAATGAACGAGCCTATACACGTACATACATTTTTGTGTCATGTATTTCTTAACGTGTACAGCATATTTGTTTACGGTAAATCTAATCATTAGCATTCCTGCAGTATTGTTTGTGTTGTGGTCAGTTCATTTGCTCGCAATCAGATGTGATCCCTGGATATGCACTTACTCCTGTTCTCCTCTACAGGGTACAAGCCCATGGGGGAGGTAGACCCCATGCACGTGTCATTGTCGTCTCCGTGACCTGTTCAATGTTGTCAAGTATGTCTGCTCATTTACTCTTACTTGACTATCTTCAGAAATGCGTTGTTTATATAGGCCACGCTTTATAAGCTCTTATATTAAGAATTTTGTTACTGTCAATGGTTGACATGACATATGGCTGATGAGGATGAACCTATTCTAGATAAGACAATATGATGCAACGATTATCCCTTTGCTATTTAACTTTCCACGTCTTGTTAAGGGCTTCTGGCTTCTTGTGTTTATTGTTAGTCAAATTTGTACTGCTAAATACTATTCATTCACCGGCCTAAATATTTTAGGTCTATCGCACTATACTAATGACTATTCGCCGAAGCAAGTTCTCTCTCACTTCGACAAAGTAACTATTATGGAACTTTACATCGAGGAATTTTAAATTGTTATTATTGCAAGGGAGCAGCACAATCACATCTTACAAATAGATAAATAGCATGAGTATTATACAGAAATACAGAGTACATTGTTCAGATCCATTGCAGTGAGAATACTAATCCCAACACTATTTGTTACATTTATTCATATGTTAGAGTGTAATACTCATGTGTTTGTGCAGGCTGGTTTGAGCGACACGGGAGGACCTGGAGTTCAGGTCGTTGCTGCAGGGAAGTAATAGAGGCCGTGATAACTATGTAGCTTGCAAACACTTAGCTGTAGTTTGACTGTGTGTGATTATGTCGACTATGTAAGATGCTCATTAGAGATTTGCATTTGGAGTTAGCCAATGCAGAGAGGTTCTGCCTTTTCTAAATGTCATAGGTAATAATTTCACTTTACTGCTGATTTAGTAGGTTTTAATAGTGGTGTTTGCATGATTTTCTCAATACCTTTATGTTACAGGATTTGCACTTCGAAGCCTGCTTGAGGTCTAGACTTATGGGCAGGAAGCCAAGATAGGGTTTTTTTGCGCTGGGGAACTTGCATATATTAATAGGCAAGACACTATGTTGTTGCTGCTAGGTGGCTTGCTCTTCTTACAATAATGAGGCCACGTGAGTGTTCATGCTGAAGAAACCTAATTTGTTCGCCATATGTGTGGCAGTGTTGGTGTGTGGACGTGCGAGTTGAGTTCTGACAAAATTATGATAGGCTAGCCAACTGTTATAACATTTCGCCTTATTATTTTGCAGTGTACAACTTTTGTGAACTTACTAGCCATATTGCTAATAAGGATATAGCCGTCTATCATACACATACACTTATTTTTTTTCGCTTGTACCATTGTACCTTCCTGCTTAGATAACATCTAATCAACTTTTGTGTAGCTATCACCCTTCTTGCTTTCTTGTTGGTGAATCGTATAGCTATAGAGTAATAGCGTACATAGCGGCGCTACGTATAACCACATCCATTTGTTAGTTAGTGCAACGGGTTATCTGAGTCCCTATCAACCTAACATTAGGGAAGTATTTTGTGTGTAAAGAAGTTGTTGGTAAGTCTATGCTAATGTAGCCCTTTATACATCGATGGCATGGCCTAGCTATACTATTCCACAGGCAATCAGTTTGCAGCTGCCTAGGTCATGCATAGAGGGGGCGGGGTATATGTCTAACCTCCGCCCGGTGTCCTTGGATATTTGTCACCGGTCTGCTCTTAAAAGAGGGCCTAACTAGAGGCATGGGGGTTCTTAGATACTTAGTCTTGGCACATTAATTCATTAAAATGTTTGTCCCTTCCTTCTTGTAGCGTGGTGATCGTTGTGTCCTGTGATGCAATTTAGTTTACTTGCCATGCATAATTATTGATGCCCGCCTAAACTGAAAGGTGCCTTTTCGTGGCAGTATTGCTAGCATCTCTGTACAGGAAAGGCGGTCTTCTATGTGGAGAATCCTTTTCGTGGTATGTCAATGCCTTCTAACTATACTCTTTAAATATTAATTTGTTCTTTAGATGTCACGCTGTTCCATATCAGTGATGCTGATCCACTAAATTAAAATAAATGCTTAGGTTTGTAAATACATTAGTTAAAAGGGCACCTGCAACAATATTGATATATTTGCTGACTGGTGAACGCTAATGATCTGCGTTTTATTTGCCCCGACATTGCCATGCATGCCTCGTACCCTCTACCATATTTGCCGATTACAACTATCTTCAGATGACTGTGAGGTACTTCCGTTTTCTTCCCTCTGTTGGGCCATAATCTGCTCATTAGTCGCTTCAATGTGACATAGATATGTCATGGCAATATTAAGTGGTTCAGATTCCCCTGGTTGGGGAACGATGAAGCGCGCCCTACAATTACATAGGTCAAACAAAAATTGCCAATTAAGCAATGTCTGTAGCTCTTGGAATAATAATATGACTTCCCCATTTAGGTGATCCAATAGGGCCTGTTTAGCTGTGACTGTTTCTGCAAAGCATAATACAACAATAAGTTACAAATTCAGTAAAACACTTTGTATCGAAGTATATTAAGAAGTACTTAGGCCTTATCTTTTCGGATGGAATAGCTGAACTAAACTAAATTGAGGTAATATGAACTGAACTAAATGAAACGGAGTTAAACTAAGATATAATTTTATAAAGAAATAAATCGAAAAAAGCTGGTTAAACTTAAACTTAACTAAACTAAATTAAATAAAATGAGCTACTTTCACGGTTTTGAGTTGCAACTTTTAAGAAACAGATAGAGACATTTAGGAGTTTGCTGACAAACTTAACATATACATTACCATTAGAAACAATAGCGCCTTGAACCGGTGGAGTTATTTCACTTTTGTCACCTAATATAAGCATGGTGAGGCTCCTAAGACAGGGCCCTTGTTGGTGGATAATGTTCCATACTGCAGCTGTTGGGACAACTAACCTGAGCCTTCTAATGAGTTTTGGTGCCTCATCGACAATTTCATTGATTCGACGCTGTATGCCCCTTACAATTAGCGCATTCCTTGCCATTACTTACCAGATGGGTACCTGTAGGCTCAACCTAAGGATCATTCACGTTATTGAGTTCCTTGTTGAAATTTACTATCTTAGCATCTACTATATATATATATAGGCTGGTGCCTCATGGTTGTACATGCTGGCTGCCATTATTGAACCCATAGGTCAAAAGTAAACAGAGTTGTTCCTTTACTTTAATCACATTTGTTTCAGTTTGATAGGAGGCCAGCTTTAAAGATGCTTTTAGGAAAAGCATGCAAGGCACAGTTAAATTCCACCTAAATTTTTTTTATTGTGTTTAGAGCATACCTATTGTTCTTTAGTAGCCTGCAATCTGGCCTATATAGGCTGGTTGCCTCATGGTCTTTACATGTTAAATGCCATTATTAAGTCCGTCGGGTCAAAACTAGGTTGTCATATTCTTTAACTTTATTCACCTTTGTTGTGCTAGATAAAAGACTAGCTTTAAAGGCACTTTAAAGGAGAGCATGGAAGGTACATTTAGTTTCACCACCACTAAATAATTGTAGCTTCTTTTTCCACTATGCCAACGTGGAGCCCCCCCCCCCCCCCACATGTGTATATAAGATTGTGTCTCTTGGTCTCACAGCATAGGCACATCTTTAAGATCATTTTTTTTTTATTCACAACTACTTATGGTGTTCTGTTAGAGTTTTACATTTTGGTTTTGAGTTGCCTACCCTAGATCATTGTAAGAATGGAGGGCCGTTATGCATCTCCCTTCAGCTGCATGATAGTTGCAATGCCTAATGGTATTGTGTCGCGTGCGGCTGTGTGTATAACATATAGAAGGGTTAAAGACATGCTGTGTAATATGGGTTTCTTGGTTTCAAGGGTCAGGACAATCTGGTCTGGCCCCTATTTTCGAGGTACTGCTGTTTTTGAATTCGGTACAAGTGCCGAGCACATTGCCTCGGCTTTTAGGCTTCAGGCAATGTTCCAGTTGAGGGGTCGTGGACGCTCTGACTGGATTTTTGCTCGGGGTACGCAGGCAGGACCTTATCTATGGGTTACTACTTATCGGGATGCGGGGGCTGTACCTAGAGGTGTTTCCTTTGTACAGGTGTCTGCTACAGTCCAGCATACAGCAGATGCTTGTGCGGTAATAGAAAACTACAATGCTTATGACCGTCTTATAGAAATCATTAATGACCTTTACCCAGGGTTCCTTTACTATATTTAGAGTACTGGTCTACTGCCCCTGTTTTACTGCTTAGTTTCCTACGACTTTTGGTGTACTTGTTGTTTCTTGCACTGTGTGGTATGAGCAGTTTAAAGTACACATTCCTATATTTAACTACCGCTCCTTTGTTTTGTGACACAGCTCCGCGCCTATTTGGTTCTCAATAAATGTTTGTTTCTCGATGCCACATGCCAGAATGCTTGAAATATACTTCCTACATTCAACTCCACTCTACAACTTTCTATTTTTTACACTATTAACAAACGATCATATAATTGCAATTTTCTCTCAATATATAAGTAAAAAATATATTCATGTTCGATCTTGTTTGATTCGTCTTTACGAGTACATTATTAATATATACCTTTTATAATTTTTTTCAAACACGTAAGTAACGATATTTTACCGTGTACAACTCGTCTCGTCAAATGTAAAAAAAAAATTGGTAGAGTGGAGTTGAATGGAGGAAGTACTTGTTTAGTTACGTAGCTACACTTCTTTGGGTTGCCCAAGGTGGGTATGTAGGTGGCGTATAAAAACAACCATACATTAGACGTACTACCAGATGTACTATCTCATTTTTAAGTTTTTTTTTCCGCAATAGTTTCTGTGTTCTGATCTTTTTACTTTTTTTTTTCCATCCTTCATTTTTTTTTCCATCAAAAATCAAATGATTTGAGCATAGATATAATGTTTTTTATTTATGTTATATTGTTTTAAGCTTACTGTTAAAATTAAATCAACTAATAAACTTTGAAGTATACTAAACCAATTTATCAAAAAACACAAACTGTTGCATAGATCTCCATGCCATGACATTGTTCTCCCATATATGGAGACTACCTCTGTTCGCGTCATGAGTAGGTTATTTGTCAGTCGAATATAACACAACGATGTAGAGATGTACCCCTAATCTATTGTAAAAGGCATCCGAATGCAATGAAAGCTTTGCCCTCGAGCATTTAGCCGTAGGGCTCTAGCCGAATCCTGACATACATACAAAAGCGCTTATATATTACTCTCTCCATTCCAGTCCCAAGACACCATTTTTTTTTTGACACTATTCAAAGAGTGAAGAAAATTTTTACGATTTATTGCAATATGTATGATAAAATATGGTCATGCGAGATCTTGTTTGATTCACCTTTATAAATACAATACGCTTATAATTTTTTAAGATTTTTTTATAATATAAAGTAAAAGTTGGGATTTTAACGCTACAATTCCTATAGTAGCAACATGTACAAAATAGTTTTTTTGTGTAATATTTCTCCATTCAACTCCACTCTACGAATTTTGTTTTCACATTTGCCGAGGCGTACTTTACATGGTATATATCGTTAGCTACGTGTTTACACAAATTATAAAAGTTATATTTTAATAATGTACTCGTAAAGACAAATCAAACAAGATCACACATGAATATATCTTTTCTTATATAGTCAGAGAAAATTGTAATTATATGATCGCTTGTGAATAGTGTAAAAAAAAATTTGGTAAAGTGAAGCTGAATGTAAGAAGTATAGCAATCGGCCTATATATCACTCTGCATAGTTTAACACGCATAGTTGCAACTATCACCCTTTATAAATTAACTAACCTCTATAAATATTTGTTTAATCATTAAATGGCAAGATATTGGTTTCAAACACATACAAGTGGCTTAAAATAACTGATTAGACACTATAGCTATCCCTACCTACTAACTACATTCCATACATTTGTATCCACGTACGTTTTGCAATGATTTTGTTCCCATTTATTAGCTTTGCATTTTTTCCTTCTTCAGGGATTATTCTACTTCTGTTAATTACACATCATTTTTTTTGGTGGCCCCACTAAGGTTTCTATTTCTGTTTGTAGGTCAATACCCCTATAAATATAACAACATATCTACCATTCCCTATCATAAAATAGTAACTTGCCAAAGAAACAAATACCGACCTAACGTCACACAAAATGGCTGGTGTCATTGATGATCTACCGCAGCAGAATCTGCCCTCTACAGTTGTTTCTTCACAGGTATGCTTTGTGTTGATATGTGTTTTTTTGCGTTCTCCTTTAATCTTGTACAGTTTGTCAATTTGGTAGGTTAAGTTATTTCTGATTATTAAGGTTGTTGCCGTTTAAAATTTGTGCTATCGCGCAGGCATATTTAACAGTCCACTGTGACAAATGCATAGCTGCACTTCTTCCATGCTGTATAAAACTATAGTTAGGGGTCTGTCATAATGTTTCCCTGTAAAGCCATTTACAAACGCCAGGTTTTATTTGTCCTGGCCATTGTAGTTGCTTAGCTCTCACGTACCAATGCATAGTCTTGACACATGTAAACTTCAGAATCTAACGCGGTCATTCACGGTCCATCCATGCCCACTGATATCACTAAAACTCCTGTTTTGATAGGGTAATCTTTTATACTGATCTATACCCACAGCTACGTAATCTCTCACGATCATTCACGGTCCATCCTTCCGCACCGAAATCACTAGAACTCCTATTTTTATGGAGCTCTTTTTAATACTAATCTACACCCAAAACTACAACATTTCTGATGGTCATTTGCGGTCCATCCATAAACACTGATATCATAATAGCTCCTATTTATAGGGAGGTCTTTTTTATACTAATCTACACCCAACAAATAAAGCGGGGTACCCAACTTATGGGTGTTTTGGTAGCCATATTAAGAAAACCCTGTTACCCTACCTCTCACAGTTCACGTATACACATACAGGTGGTGGATCCTATACCTAGGCAAGTGATCATCCCTTTCAAGCCTTTGCTAGAAGATCTAGCAGGTTTACTACGCTTCTCAACTCCAGTGTATCGGCTATTAAATAAATCAAATAACAATGTTTACCTATCCTTGGTCCCTGAGTGTAAGGCAGTTTCCTATACCTATGTTGGTGGGCCAGCAAAAACAAAAGAAATATCATGCGAAACTGCAGCAAAGAAAGCTGTTCGCAATTTAATGCCTAAGTATCGCGTGTTAGTTAGGGATTTTACCCACTCGCGAAACGAAGCCACATCGAGATGTTCGGGGCTGTATAGGTTAAAACGCCTTGAACTTCAGCAGATTATTAGAGGTGGTGGTGTACTTCCTCTAAATGAAGAGTTGCCATCTCCCCAAGCTAAGTTCCCAAAAAGTATATCAGTTGATTATGTTTCCATCCTGCGCTTGTTGGCTAAAGAGTTTCCCGTTTTATGCACTACGCTAGAGACTATTCAACATGGGCCAGACCGCTATACTGCATGGCTCACTGTTACTCTTCCAACAGTTAGTGTTATTCCGAGGGATTTTTTTAGCGACTGCCGAATAGTACCAATGCTTGCAAAGTATAACCTGGCTAAAAAGGTTATTGATTACATTTGCATTGTGCTCAACCTTGAAATTGTTGATGCGAACTTTGATACTCCAGCTACTAATCGTATCAAGCTCAATTGTGCACTCGAGCGTGAAAGTTATCTTGCTGCCAAAGAACGCATCACAGGCATCAAAGAGGCGTTTGACCCCACAAGTGAGCTCCTAAAGGAAGGCCGCACAACTGCACGTATTCCACGTGCGCGTAAAGCTGGTCCTTCAGAGCTGTCCTTGCCTCCTAAAAAACGCAAACTGTTTCTGTTGTGTGATAAGCCAGCACGGGTCAAGCATGCCAAAGCAACTGCACCTCGTTGCTATAAGGTGTCTGAAGAAACTGAGGCATTGCTCGACCATTTTAAAAAGACATGAATACCGCTTCTAAAAACAATAGTATAGTGGGGCATAGACAGTTTACCCTTGTTTTTTTTTTTTTTGCGGATTAGGCGTGCTGCAGATGAACTGACTTGCTTTTTTTTGTTTTTTTAATGCCACGCTGTAATAATACATAACTAGACCACTTGTTGTAAATTAATCTAACGGACCTACTATGTATTTAAGTATGCACATATTTGGTTAACATTCTTATGCTCGTGATTAGTTTTAACCTTTTTATAAGATGTTGCCTTTAGATATGATTGCAAAATTAGGTGGCCTTAGACAAGGTCACTTTTAAAGACGCTTTCTAACCTGTGAATAAATGGGTGAGGTGGGCTTGGGTTAGTCGTATAGATGATTAAAGTTTTAGCCAATTAACTTGTTAATAAACAATGCTTATAAACGTGTTTATTTACTTGCGTCTTGCTAACCACGCGTGACTAGGTTGAGAAAATTTCGAGGGAGATCGCCTTACTATATATAAAACCGCTTATTTACTTAAATTCTACTAATATTCGCATGTGAAATCAGGAAACATAACATAATCTTAGTACTTTCACTCTAACTTATATGCCTTAATTTTTACAGAGTCTTCCAATCGCTTCGATTTTAA
The DNA here is from genome assembly GCA_022085475.1 of Heliosperma pusillum. NCBI lineage: Eukaryota > Viridiplantae > Streptophyta > Magnoliopsida > Caryophyllales > Caryophyllaceae > Heliosperma > Heliosperma pusillum. The sequence goes on along the minus strand of JAIUZE010001829.1, from coordinate 2,842 downwards.
TCATTTTTAGAACATGGACCTTGTGCTAATGTATGCATAATGTTGCAGGTGTTAGAAGTCTAGGTGGCGTTGTAGAGTTCTGCGATTCAACGGATTAGCAGATATCATCACAGGGTATCAATACAGAGTAGTATTTTATAATCAATAATATGACATCTATTTTTCATAATAAATACAGAGTGGGCCCCGTATCAAATTAATATGACATCTATTTTTCATAATCAATACAGAGTAGCATTTTATAACCCTAACTTTAACCCATCTAAGTAGTCGTTAATAAATTTCTCAACTTTTAAACATATCTTCTCATTACATAAAATATCTATCATTTTTTCAAGTGATATGAAAGTAGTTATTGTTTATTAGAGATAGAGAAAATATATGTGAAAGTTAAATTAAATGGAAACATATAAAAATAAAAATATTGCTTAATGTAAAAAAGTAGTTAGTAGAGAAAATATATGTGAAAGTTAAAATTAAAAGAAAACAATTAAAAAGAAAATACTGCTTATACTGTAAAAAAGGCTCGACCATTAATGATTGAGTGGGCCCCACAATGTAGAAACCAAACAAAACGCTAGAGTGGGGATTTGAACTCGGACGACTACCAGGAATTATGCATAACTTTACCAACTGTGCTATTGAATAACTTTGTTTATATTGGTATCAATAAGTATATGTTATAATAACAATAACAAAATTGGGCCCTAAAAATTTGGGGACCCTGTGCGCACGCCCCACCTGCACTCCCTAATAGCCAGCTCTGTCTTCATTAGCTGATTTTGTACCTCTTCGACCCAGCAAAAAAAATAATTTTTCATTAGTATATGTAGAGTTGACAATCTTAATTATCACGATGAATATACATAACTTATATCAATATCTTGAACAAAAAATTTAGATATACTCTTTTTCAAGTGACATTGATAATGTCATTTTGTCCACATTGCCAAACCCTTACCGACTTGGTTTGAAAACTGCCTCAATTTTGTATAGTGCTATGCAGATACTTGACGATGCCCACTGCCTAGGTGTATACAGAGTTTAATGGAGGTTTCTGCCTCAATTATCACTTACGGGGGTCCATTTAAATACGCAAGGCCCGTGCCTAGGCTTAACTAATATATATATATTATTGCGTTTAGGGTACCCAGCACCTTAAAAAATTACAAAGCCACATAAATGTCGTGTTTTTTTACTTGGGTCTTGCTAACCAAGTGTGACTAGGTCAATACAATGTCGAAGAAGATTGCCTTACTATATATAAAACCGGTTATTTACTTACAATTGAATACTTTTCGCATGCAAAACCAGGAAACATAACATAAGCTTGTGCTTTCACTCTAACTTGTATGCCTTACTTTTTACGTGGTCTTCCAGTCACTAAAACTGTAATCATTTTTAGAACCTTAACCTTGTGCTAATGTATGCATTTTGTTGCAGAGGTTAGAAGCCTAAGTGGTCTTGTAGAGTTCTGCGATTCAACGGATTAACAAATATCATCACAAGGTAAACAGTGTAGCTACTTATATCTACCTTTTGCTTTGTTTTTAGCTAACCGGTGTTGTAGAAGTATGTCTTTATTAGCTGCTTTTGTACCTTTTTGACCCAGAAAAAACAAATTGTTTTTTTCCCTATATGTAGGATTGACGATCTTAGTTATCACGCTAAATGTACATAACCTATATCATTATCTTTAACAAAAAACTTAGATATACTAAGGTTTCACATGACATTGATAATGTCATTTTGTTCACATTGCCAGACCCTTACCGACCTGGTTTGCAAACTGCGTCAATTTTATATAGCCGTGCTATACAAATCCTTGGGCATTATATACAAATCCTTGACAATGCCCACTGCTTAAGTGTATACAGAGTTTAATAGAGTTTCTGCCTCAATTATCACTTACGGGGTCCATTTAAATACGCAAGGCCCGTGCCTAGGCCCAACTGACGTATATATAACTGTGTGTAGGATACCTAGCACCTTACAAAATTACAAAGCCATATAGATGTCGTGTCTTTTTACTTGCCCCTTGCTAATGAAGCGTGACTAGGTCAAGAAAATGTCGAAAAGATTGCCTTACTATATATAAAACCGCTTATTTACTTAAAATAGAATAATTTTTGGATGTGAAACCAAGAAACATAACATAATCTTGTGGTTTCACTGTAACTTGTATGGCTTAATTTTTACGTGGTATTCCATTCGCTAAAACTTTAATCATTTTTAGAACCTTAACCTTGTGCTAATGTATGCATTTTGTTACAGAGGTTAGAAGCCTAGCTGGTGTTGTAGAGTAATGCGATTCAACGGATTAGCAAATATCATCACAAAGTAAACATTGTAGTTGCTGATATCTATCTTTTGCTTAGTTTTTAGCTAACCGGTGTTGTAGAAGTATGTCTTTAGTAGCTGATTTTGTACCTTTTTGACCCAGCAAAAACCAATTGTTTTTTATTTCTATATGTAGAATTGACGATCTTAATTATCACGCTGAATGTACATACCCTATATCAATATCTTGAACAAAAATTTAAATATACTCAGTTTCACGTGACATTGATAATGTCATTTTGGTCACATTGCTAGACCCTTACCGACCTGATTTTCAGAATGCCTCAATTTTATATAGCCGTTCTATACAGATACTTGACGATGCCCACTGCTTAAGTGTATACAGAGTTTAATGGAGTTTCTGCCTCAATTATCACATACGGGGTCCATTTAAATACGCAAGGCCTGTGGCTAGGCCTAATTAATTAAAATTGAATAATTTTGGCATGTGAGACCAGGAAACATAACATAGTCTTGTGCTTTCACTCTAACTTGTATGCCT
>JAIUZE010001828.1:0-121714 GCA_022085475.1 Heliosperma pusillum | reverse complement strand
AATCCACTCCTTCTGACCGTGATTTCAGAAGAAGAAAGTACGTCAATCTTTCAGAATATCTGATTTGCAATTATTGTGGTCACAACGGTCATGTTAAAGATAATTGTGTTAAATATGTTAACGACAACAAAAATCAAACTGATTTTGTGAAAGAGCATGACGTGTCTAGTGAGTCAGAATCTGATCCTCAACGTGATGAGGTTCGAAACAATGAGTTTAGATGGTTTTATGACATGGCCTTCGATTACACATATGTACCTTCAAAATCTAAACCTAATGTGAATCAGAGGCAGTCGTCTAAACCTACAGTGCGTCGTAACAATAATCAATATAATAAACCTAGCAAACCATATCCTAAGAAGAAAAGAATTGTCAAACAGGTATGGGTTAGGAAGGATCAAATATATAGAGTCACTAACCATAAAGGACCCAACTTAGCGTGGGTACCTAAAAGCTGTATTTGATTCTCCTGCAGAAAATAGTGAAAGAAAACAATCTTTGGTATCTCGACAGTGGATGTTCGAGGCACATGACTGGAAACAAGAATTTATTTCTTTTACTAGAACCCTTCAATGGTGGCAAGGTCACCTTTGGAGACAACAAGAAGGGTAACATAATCGGTGTGGGTAAGATTGGTATATCTTCTTCTCATGCTATCAATAACGTATATCTGGTAGATGGCCTTAAGCATAATTTGCTAAGTATCTCTCAACTATGTGACAAAGGCAACAAAGTCGTTTTTCATTCAACTGTTTGTCGTATCATAGTTGAAGGAACTAGCAATGTTATCTTAGAAGGTCTACGTAAACGGAACGTGTATATGATTGATTTAAACAAAGTCACTACAAGTTCCTTTACGTGCATGAAAGTCACTGTGGATGATTCATGCTTGTGGCACAAGAGGTTTGCACACATCAGTCCAACGATTTGAAAGAAACTTAAGTCTTGGGATTTAGTTGAGGGTCTACCCTCAATCAAATTCGAACAAGAAAAGATGTGTGACTCATGTGCCCGTTGTAAACAAGTTAGATCTTCATTCAAACCGAAACGAGTAGTAAGTACAGAGCGTCCACTTGAGTTGGTACACATGGATCTATGTGGACCTATGAAAGTTAGAAGCCGCGGTGGATCAAGGTACGTATTCGTCCTAGTAGACGACTACTCCAGGTATGTATGGCCTATCTTTCTATTTACTAAAGATGAAACTTTCGATGAGTTTGTAGTACTAATGAAGCTCGCCCAAAACAAGTATGGTAAAAAGTTAGTTTCCATTCGTACGGATCATGGCCCCGAATTGATAATCAAGCTTTATAGAAATATTGTAGGGAGAAGAGAAGGGGGTAGGACATAACTTTTCTGCACCACAAACCCCACAACAAAATGGTGTCGTGGAACGTATGAATAGAACATTAGAGGACATGGCCCGCACTATGCTTTTGTGTAGTGGCCTTCATAAGAGCTTTTGGGCAGAAGCCATAAGTACTGCATGCTATGTGCACAATAGAGCTATGATTAGACCTATTCTCAAAAAGACTCCCTATGAACTTTTAAGAGGGAGAAAACCCCATATAGCTCACCTTCGTTGCTTCGGGAGTAAATGTTTTGTCCATAATAATGGAAAAAGTAATTTGAGCAAATTTGATCCACGAAGTGACGAAGCTGTGTTTGTTGGTTATTCTAATCATAGTAAAGCTTTCAAAGTTTTTAACAAAAGAACGTTGTGCATAGAAGAAAGTGTTCATATTGTATGTGATGAAGATAATGTGCCTGAGCAAGTTGAACAGAATGAAGAAGAGGACATGAATGATCCAGACTTTCGCCTCTCCAGAGATGACGTGCCAGAAAAGAATGAAGAAGTTATTGAAGGAATCAATGATGAACTTGATAAATCCGCAAATGACCTTGAACAGAGAACTGAGACAATTGTTGATGATACGAATGTCTCTTCTCAAAACAAGGAAAAGGAAACTGAAGTTATTGCTGATGATGCTATAACTTTGAACCAGAACCAAGATGGTGTGACTGAAGTTGTACCAACTTCAGCTATAACCCCAGAGTCCAACTCAGGGGGAACCAATCTTGATTCTGAATCATTTGAGGAAAGTGATAGTTCATCAGATGATGATGAGCATAGGAACTCTAAGAAATGGAAATATAAGAGTTCTCATCCTATGGATAGTATCCTAGGAAGTTTGAATAAGGGAGTTCAAACGAGGCGAACATTAAATAACTTTTGTTCATTTTATTCTTTTCTGTCTACCATAGAGCCTACCAACATCAAAGAAGCTCTTGCAGAATCCGACTGGATTGTGGCTATGCAAGAAGAGCTTCAACAGTTCGAAAGCAATAAAGTATGGCACCTTGTGCCTCGACCTCCTAATCGAACTGTGATTGGTACTCGATGGGTATTTAGAAATAAATTGGATGATTCAGGAGTTATAGTTCGTAACAAGGCTCGATTGGTCGTTCAAGGTTATAATCAACAGGAAGGGATTGATTATGACGAGACATTCGCTCCAGTAGCAAGACTTGAAGCTATTCGCTTGCTCATCGCCTTCGCAGCTCACAAAGGAATGAAATTATTCCAAATGGACGTTAAGACTGCATTTCTTAACGGTTATTTGGAAGAAGAGGTTTTTGTTGAACAACCTCCCGGATTTTTGAATAGCAAATTTCAAAACCATGTTTTTAAACTCGATAAAGCTTTATATGGTTTGAAACAAGCGCCTAGGGCTTGGTACGACAGACTGTCAAAATTTTTATTGCAAAACAATTTTAAAAGAGGGTCTGTCGACAAAAACCCTATTTCTAAAATCCGAGGGTTCTGATTTACTTGTTGCTCAAATTTATGTAGAAGATATTATTTTTGGTTCTACTAACCATAAATTGTGCAAGTATTTTTCAGATCTAATGACCTCAGAATTTGAAATGAGCACGATGGGAGAATTAAAATTCTTCCTAGGATTGCAAATTCAACAAACCAAAGAAGGAATAAAGATTCACCAACAAAAATATGTCAAGGAGCTAATCAGAAAATTTGGTATGGAAAACGCTCATCCAATGGACACGCCTATGGTAACTGACAAAAAGTTGACCTTAGACGAAAATGGTAAGTCCGTAGATGAGACTACATATCGAGGTATGATTGGTTCTTTATTATATTTGACTGCAAGTAGACCTGATATTATGTTCAGCGTATGTGTCTGTGCTAGATTTCAATCATGTCCTAAGGAATCACATATGATTGCAGTTAAACGTCTCTTGAGATATTTAATTGGTACATCTAATTTATATTTGTGGTATCCACTTGAGTGTAATTTCAATCTAGTAGGATATTCAGACGCAGAGTATGCGGGATGTTCTTTAGATAGAAAAAGTACCTCTGGATTCGCTACTTTTGTTGGACCTTGCATAATAACGTGGGGCTCAAAGAAGCAAAATTCGGTTGCGTTGTCTACTGCAGAAGCCGAATATATAGCTGCAGGACTGGTATGTTCCCAACTACTTTGGTTAAAGCAACAACTATGTAATTATGGTGTTAATGTTGGTTGTATGCCTGTGTTCTGTGATAATACGAGTGCTATTGTTATTTCTAAGAACCCAGCTCAGCATTCTCGTACTAAGCATATAGACATTAGACATCATTTTTTGCGTGACCATGTAGAAAAGGGCAACATTAAACTCAAATTTTGTAGTACTGATGTTCAATGGGCTGACATTTTAACAAAGGCGTTAGCGAGAAGACGTTTTGAGATTTTGCGGTTGGAAATTGGTTTAATCGGTAGCAATTAAATTCATCGTATTTATTTTGTGAACCTGCGTGATTGGCTAGATTAAGACGAGATTATATGACTGTGTCCGCATATTTCATTGCTAGTATATTTGTGTTTAATATAATATATTTTACGTGAGTATCTTGCATATTTAGTGTTTATGGAAATTGAATTATGAACCACTTATTTGCCAAAAACCTATCTTATTCACTTTCCTAATCAAACCAAAATTCTACCCATGCAATTCCTTTTGGCCGAAATTCTCAAATAAATATTACCAAAACTCTATCCTTACCATATTCCAACAAAAATAACCACCCAATATTTTTTTCCTACCCAAATTCAAATTGAAAAAAAAAAAAAAAAAAAAGGGGAAAGACAAATTGTGACGGCACACCCATGTGCCTAAGTACAAAAGTAAAAACCTATTCTTACACAATCATAATTACTCTTACACCTATCACTTTTACCATCATAATTTCCCAACCAATTTTTTTACTACCTCTCTCCTTCCTCACGGTTCCCACACCCAAACAAAACACAAAATCAGCCAAACCTTCAACCTTCAACAATGGCTTCCACTAGATCAAAACTTGCCAAAAACCCAAATCCTAAAACCCCCAAGCCAAGCTGCCTAAAAATACCTCTTCTCCTACCACACAACAATCACCCAACCCAAACCAAACCGAGTCGGGTGCGGGTCTCGAGGGTACTAAGAGAAGACGGCTAAACAAAGGGAAAGGAAGACTCCAAGAAGAAGCCACAAACGAAACCACTGACACGGTTTCCGAGGAGACCACACGGGTAACTCTTCGTGATTTTTCGCCGCAAGAAACATCTTTGGGAATTGATAAACTCCGTCTTACAAAAGACGAAAGAAAACTTGTGAACCGGGTTGCTCAATAAGGAATACACGGTGGTCGGTATTATCCTAAGGCTTGGTGTGACAAGTATAGGGCTTTGGGATTCTTTTCGGATTTTCTGAATTTCCAAGAATGGGAAACGGTGGCTGAGTTTTCGGGTCCGGTGTATCCGATTGAGGTAATCCAGTTCTTTTCCTCTGTTTCTTTAGACAATGGAGTCTTGCATGCCGTCATAAATGGCCGTGCAGTTTTGTTTTCCGTGACGGACTTTTGTACTCTGTTTTCGGTTCCTGATGATGGAATCAAAATCAATCCGAGTACGTCATGGGAGGAACTGACGGACATGGCTAAGCTGGAGGTTAAGAAATATTTTGATGTTGGGGCGACGGTGTCGAGTTGCGTGTTGGCTGGGAGTGTCTCTCCGAAACTGAAATTTCTGTTAAATTTTTTATGGAATACCGTGATTCCACGACGGGGCGGACGTGATAAAATTGCATGCTATGAGATGTTAGTCGTTAAGCATTGGTTGGAGGGCAATCGGGTTAATTTACCTTCTCTTGTTTTTAATCGTATTTCACAAACCGCTTTCTCGGTGACGGAAGACAAATTTTACTCTACTCTTGACTTGCCGTATGGCATGTGGTTGTCTCGGCTCTTTGAGTCAAAGGGAGTTGTTGATGTACAAAATTATCTATTCGGCCCATTTGGCCCATTTGGCTTATTTTGACATTGTCTATTCGGCCCAATGGCAACTAACACTATATTTTGTGGTTTGTAGTTTAATCAACATTTGCACTTTATTTTGCTTGATATATATCGTCTTATATTGCGTATTTTGCATATCTATTTCTTGCCTTGACATGTGTTATTCTAGTCGTTTCATGTCTTTGTTCTTGTCTTTTCAATGATGACAAGAGGGGGAAGAAATGATATGATTTGAGTCTTTGCTTAAGCTTGCTCCTTGTCAAGACTCGTTATCTCTTAAATTCTCTCAAGCTATAACTTTGGCTAAGTTGTTTTGTTCTTGCGATCAAAGTTGCTATAACTTTGGAATGCTTTGTTGAGGGGGAACTATACTTAGTCACTTTGTTAAGAGAAAATCATATGAGACTTGTCATCATCAAAAAGGGGGAATTTGTTGGACCAATTTGATAGTTTTGATAATGACATGCGTTTACGTAATAATATGTTTTACTCGATATATCATATGCGTGTAATTGTGTGCTTTAGTCTTATTATAGCTAGCAACAATTATGAGAAGAAAGATCAAAGTTATGCATAACTTTGATAAAGTCTGTGAGACAAAGTTATACCAACTTCAGGAATAACTTTGGAAGTGAACATGGAAGTTATAGCTAACCAGGCATAACTTTAAGGAAAATCGCTTCAAACAAGATCTACATAAATCTACACAAGACTCGAGATGGAGGGTCTTTGTGATCAAGATGAAGAGATGATTCGTATACTGAAGATCTTTGTGAAGATTAGATAGTATAGGTCGTCATTCGGTAACTATTCCATTCGAGAGCTTTTATGTTCAAAAGTTATAGCTTTAGTCTATGACTTTGGATGATAAAATATTGATGCATGATTTTGGAAATAAAATGTTTTGAAATGTTTTCAAAAGTGAAAGAGTATTTTTATATTTATCAATTATTTTAATAGAGAATATATTTATGATATTCTATTGGTTAGTAATACAACTTATGGGTTGTCATGCTACCTAGGGTTTCTAATATATTCTATCTCAATTTGTTGTTAACCTAATTAGCCCACCTAGTGGTTGAGCCATCTAGGGTTTCGTGGAGGAAACTAGTATGGCTCCTCGGGTTGCGTTTGCCTCCTAGGGTTTAGTGAGATAGGTGAATCCGGTACTCCTAGGTGGTTTCTCTAGTTTACCTTATCGAGGATTACTCGATCTTACAACAATAATTTTGAGTATCAAGATAAATATATTTCCATAAGATAAACCAAATAATATTTTGAGATAAAGATATTTCTAAAAGATAAGCAAATATTATTTTATGATAAGATTAATATCTTTATTAAATATTATACTAGGGTTTTAGATCTACCATAATTCTTCTACTATAAATACTCATTCACATACTAATTGCAAAACACGACATACACGAATTCACACGGCACATCTATTTTACTTGTGTTGATTTTCCAAAATCGTTTTAAAGCAAACCTTTGAGCAAATATTTATTATTTTTAGAGTTTGTTTTTAAAAGAGTCGTGCATCAATTATTATCAATCGCTTGAGTGAAATACGTTATTGGATAATAGTACATAATTATAAGCTTACAATTCTTTAACGGGAATCTGTGTGAGTTATATTGTACTTTCTTATTAGCGTAAGATAGTATAGAGTATTTAGCGATACTCACCTTGAGTTATAATCATAGTGTTGATTATACGAGTGGGTTGGTAATTTTTGGAATCCGTAGAAAGGTACTAAAAATTATTAATCGAGAATAGTGGACGTAGGTTTCAACGTGTGAAACTGAACCACTTCAAAAATCGTGTGCCTCTCTCTTATCTCTTTACTTTTCGTTATTTCGTTCTTCGCGCTTACTTTGATTAATTAATTAGTTGATTTTAATTCATAAGATCAAATAATTAATTACATATCATATAAATCGAAAAAGTGGGGCTAGTTTTTAATACTCAATTCACCCCCACCCCCCCCCCCCCCCCCCCCCTCTTTCGTATTCGATCAATAGACTCTACAATTGGTATCAGAGCCTCGTGCTCTTGATTGCCTTACAGCAAGGAGTCTGATCCATTTATCTTTTTATTTTTATTTATTTTCCGCTGCATTTATTGTTATTTTAATGGATTCCAAACATCTGAAGTGTCCCGTATTCGATGGGAAGAACTACAGTTTATGGAAAAATATGATGACCCATTTCATAAAGGGTAACGATTGGGAGTGTTGGCTAATCATTAAGAATGGTCCAAATAAGATCATGCTTGGAACGGCTACAGGCACTTCCATCGAAAAGAAAGAAGATGACTATGTTGAGGCAGATTATAAGAAAGCTGAAAAAAATTCAAAGGCTATTAGTCTGTTGCAAAACGGCATGACCCATACTGAATTTGATCGTTTCTCATCTAGTTCTACTGCAAAGGAAATATGGGATGGTCTTGAGTTAGCTTATGAGGGGACAACTGTTGTCAAAAAGCAACGCATAGCTCTACTTATGCGAAAATACGAATTGTTCTCTATGGAACACAATGAATCGCTTGACAGCATGTCCACTCGCTTCTCCAGTATCATTAATGAATTGAAAAATCTTGGAAAAACTTTTGACTCCGAGGAAATTGCCAGGAAGATCCTTAGAAGTCTATCCAAACGATGGAGACCTAAAGTGACGGTAATTGAGGAATGTAAAGACCTATCTGACTTATCTTATCAAGAGCTACTTGGAACCTTAATGGCTCACGAAATCACTCTTGATGAAGATGAGGCAAATGATAGTAATAGCAAGAAGGTGGCTTTACAAGCCGAATCTAGTGAAATACTTGATTCGGATCTTGAAGATGAAACAGTGTTGTTTGCTAGACGTTTTAAGAAAAAGTTTTTTAATAAATCACAAGGGAAAACGTTTAACAATAACACCAACAAATCTTACAAGAAGCCAATTGAGTCAAAAGGGTCTCTTTCAAGTCGCGGTTGCTTCAAATGTGGGGATAATGATCACATGATCAAAGATTGCCCCACATGGAAGAAAATCAAAGACAAAAATCAACGAGACAAAACCAAGAAGGAATTCAAGCAAGTAATGAGGGCTTATTGCTGGGGAGATCTCGACACAGAGGACGACGAATCAGAAGAAGAGGAAGTCGCCAACTTGTGTCTAAGCAACGTCAGTCTTGACCTAATTTCTGACAGTGACAATGAAAGAGAATCCGAGATGTGTCTTGTTGGCAACTCAGATTCAGAACCAGATTCAGAAGATGACGAAGAGGTTAGTCATCTTGAACTTAAAAAGCAAGTTACGAATTTATCTAAGAAGTCTTTAATTAAGTATTTTGAAGAAGCCTTAGATCATTGTCATGAGCAGAGTCTAGAATTGAAAGATCTTAAAGAACAAATTCTTGACATTGCTGAGGAAAACCAACTTCTTAAGGCCAAAGCTAAAAAGCTCAAGTCTAAAGTTATGGCAACTTCAACTATAACCTCAGACAAGACAAATGTTGAGAAAGAAGCTCTTGAGTCTAAAGTTATAGCTAATGAAGCTATAATCTCAGAGTTGAAGCTCAACATTAAGCATCTTCAAGCCAAAGTTATAGCTAATGAAGCTATAACTTTAGAATGTAAGAAAGTCAATGAGCTTTTACAATCTCAAACTAAGGCAAAGGAAGTTGTTATTCTTGATCACGAGAAAGTAAACTCTTTTCTTTCTCAGCAATTGAAAGAATTAAAGGCTGAATTCTCCCAAGCCAAAAGTCAACATAATGAGGAGAAACTTATCTGGAACAAACGTTTCAATGATTTTCGTGAAAATTTCAAAAAGAACAATCCCTCCAAAGACTCGAATGTAGATCATTCGTCGTGTGAAAAAGAAATTCAGTCTTTGAAGGAATTGCTCCTACATGCACGAAAAGTTCATGATAAGTGGGAAGGAAGTCAGAAGGTCTTAGACTTCCTTACCGAACAGTCTAATAATAACATGAAGAAAGGTCTTGGTCATGAATGCTATAGTCGTAGAGACCATGATAAATGCAAATCCACTCCTTCTGACCGTGATTTCAGAAAAAGGAAGTATGTCAATCTTTCAGAATATCTGATTTGCAATTATTGTGGTCACAACGGTCATGTCAAATATAATTGTGTTAAATATGTTAATGACAACAAAAATCAAACTGATTTTGTGAAAGAGCATGACGCGTCTAGTGTTAATGAGTCTGAACCTGAATCTCAACGTGATGAGATTAGAAACAATGAGTTCAGGTGGTTTTATGACATGGCTTTCGATTACACATCTGTACCTTCAAAATCTAAACCTAATGTGAATCAGAAGCAGTCGTTTAAACCTAATGTGCGTCATAACAATAATCAATATAATAAACCTAGCAAACCTTATCCTAAGAAGAAAAGAATTGTTAAACAGGTATGGGTTAGGAAGGATCAAATACATAGAGTCACTAACCAAAAAGGACCCAACTTAGCGTGGGTACCTAAAAGCTGTATTTGATTCTCTTGCAGGTAATAGTGAAAGAAAATAATTTATGGTATCTCGACAGTGGATGTTCGAGACACATGACTGGAAACAAGAATTTATTTCTTTCACTAGAACCCTTCAATGGTGGCAAGGTCACCTTTGGAGATAACAAGAAGGGTAACATAATTGGTGTAGGTAAGATTGGTATATCTTCTTCTCATGCTATCAATAACGTATATCTGGTAGATGGCCTTAAGCATAACTTGCTAAGTATCTCTCAACTATGTGACAAAGGCAACAAAGTCGTTTTTCATTCAAATGTTTGTCGTATCATAGGTGAAGGTACTAGTAACGTTATCTTAGAAGGCTTACGTAAACGGAACGTGTATATGATTGATTTAAACAAAGTCACTACAAGTTCCTTTACGTGCATGAAAGTCACTGTGGATGATTCATGCTTGTGGCACAAGAGGTTTGCACACATCAGTCCAACGATTTTAAAGAAACTCAAGTCTTGGGAGTTAGTTGAGGGTCTACCCTCAATCAAATTCGAACAAGAAAAGATGTGTGACTCATGTGCCCGTTGTAAACAAGTTAGATCTTCATTCAAACCGAAAAGAGTAGTAAGTACAGAGCGTCCACTTGAGTTGGTACACATGGATCTATGTGGACCTATGAAAGTTAGAAGCCGCGGTGGATCAAGGTACGTATTCGTCCTAGTCGACGACTTCTCCAGGTATGTATGGCCTATCTTTCTCTTTACTAAAGATGAAACTTTCGATGAGTTTGTAGTACTAATGAAGCTCGCCCAAAACAAGTATGATAAAAAGTTAGTTTCCATTCGTACGGATCATGGCAACGAATTTGATAATCAAGCTTTTATAGAATATTGTAGGGAGAATGGTGTAGGACATAACTTTTCTGCACCACGAACCCCACAACAAAATGGTGTCGTGGAACGTATGAATAGAACATTAGAGGACATGGCCCGCACTATGCTTTTGTGTAGTGGCCTTCCTAAAAGTTTCTGGGCAGAAGCCATTAGTACTGCATGCTATGTGCACAATAGAGCTATGATTAGACCAATTCTCAAAAAGACTCCCTATGAACTTTTAAGAGGGAGAAAACCCAATATAGCTCACCTTCGTTGCTTCGGTAGTAAATGTTTTGTCCATAATAATGGAAAAAGTAATTTGAGCAAATTTGATCCACGAAGTGACGAAGCTGTGTTTGTTGGTTATTCTAATCATAGTAAAGCTTTTAAAGTTTTTAACAAAAGAACGTTGTGCATAGAAGAAAGTGTTCATGTTGTATTTGATGAAGATAATGTGCCTGAGCAAGTTGAACAGAATGAAGAAGAAGACATGAATGATCCAGACTTTCGCCTCTCAAGGGAAGACGTGCCAGAGAATAATGAAGAAGTTATTGAAGGAATCAATGAATGAACTTGATAAATCCGCAAATGACCTTGAACAGAGAACTGAGACAATTGTTGATGATACGAATGTCTCTTCTCAAAACAAGGAAAAGGAAACTGAAGTTATAGCTGATGATGCTATAACTTTGAACCAGAACCAAGATAATGTAACTGAAGTTGTACCAACTTCAGCTATAACCCCAGAGTCCTACTCAGGGGGAACCAATCTTGATTCTGAATCATTTGAGGAAAATGAAAGTTCATCAGATATTGATGAGCCTAGGAACTCTAAGAAATGGAAATATAAGAGTTCTCATCCTATGGACAGTATCCTAGGAAGTTTGAATAAGGGAGTTCAAACAAGGCGAACATTAAATAACTTTTGTTCATTCTATTCTTTTCTGTCTACCATAGAGCCCACCAACATCAAAGAAGCTCTTGCAGAATCCGACTGGATTGTGGCTATGCAAGAAGAGCTTCAACAGTTCGAACGTAATAAAGTATGGCACCTGGTGCCACGACCTCCTAATCGAACTGTGATTGGTACTCGATGGGTATTCAGAAATAAATTGGATGATTCAGGAGTTATAGTTCGTAACAAGGCTCGATTGGTCGTTCAAGGTTATAATCAACAAGAAGGGATTGATTATGACGAGACATTCGCTCCAGTAGCAAGACTTGAAGCTATTCGCTTGCTCATCGCCTTCGCAGCTCACAAAGGAATGAAATTGTTCCAAATGGACGTTAAGACGGCATTTCTTAACGGTTATTTGGAAGAAGAGGTTTTTGTTGAACAACCTCCTGGATTTTTAATAGCAAGTTTCAAAACCATGTTTTTAAACTCGATAAAGCTTTATATGGTTTGAAACAAGCGCCTAGGGCTTGGTACGACAGATTATCAAAATTTTTATTACAAAACAATTTTAAGAGAGGATCTGTCGACAAAACCCTATTTCTAAAATCCGAGGGTTCTGATTTACTTGTTGCTCAAATTTATGTAGACGATATTATTTTTGGTTCTACTAACAATAAATTGTGCAAGTATTTTTCAGATCTTATGACCTCAGAATTTGAAATGAGCATGATGGGAGAATTGAAATTCTTCCTAGGATTGCAGATTCAACAAACCAAAGAAGGCATAAAGATTCACCAACAAAAATATGTCAAGGAGCTAATCAGAAAATTTGGTATGGAGAACGCTCATCCAATGGACACACCTATGGTAACTGACAAAAAGTTGACCTTAGACGAAACTGGTAAGTCCGTAGATGAGACTACATATCGAGGTATGATTGGTTCTTTATTATATTTGACTGCAAGTAGACCTGACATTATGTTCAGTGTATGTGTCTGTGCTAGATTTCAATCATGTCCTAAGGAATCACATATGATTGCAGTTAAACGTATCTTGAGATATTTAATTGGTACATCTAACTTATATTTGTGGTATCCACTTGAGTGTAATTTCAATCTAGTAGGATATTCAGACGCAGATTATGCAGGATGTTCTTTAGATAGAAAAAGTACCTCTGGATTCGCTACTTTTGTTGGACCTTGCATAATAACGTGGGGCTCAAAGAAGCAAAATTCGGTTGCGTTATCCACTGCAGAAGCCGAATATATCGCTGCAGGACTGGTATGTTCTCAACTACTTTGGTTAAAGCAACAACTATGTGATTATGGTGTTAATGTTGGTTGTATGCCTGTTTTCTGTGATAATACGAGTGCTATTGTTATTTCTAAGAACCCAGCTCAGCATTCTCGTACTAAGCATATAGACATTAGACATCATTTTTTGCGTGACCATGTAGAAAAGGGCAACATTAAACTCGAATTTTGTAGTACTGATGTTCAATGGGCTGACATTTTAACAAAGGCGTTAGCGAGAAGACGTTTTGAGATTTTGCGGTTGGAAATTGGTTTAATCGGTAGCAATTAAATTTATCTTATTTATTTTGTGAACCTGCGTGACTGGCTAGATTATGACAAGATTATATGACTATGTCCGCATATTTCATTGCTAGTATATTTGTGTTTAATATAATATATTTTACGTAAGTATCTTGCATATTAAGTGTTTTATGGAAATTGAATTATGAACCACATATTTGCCAAAAACCTATCCTATTCACTTTCCAAAATTGAGCCAAATTGTATCCATGTATTTTACTTTAGCCGAAAATCTCCACAATAAAAATACCTTACCATATCTTTTTATTTACCAAATCTCATCCTTACCATATCCCTAAAATTAATTACCTAAGATTCCTTTTCCAATTCTACAAAAACACCACCACCCAAACTCCAAAACCCAAACCGAGTCGGGTTCGGTGCTTGAAGGTACAAAAAGGCGTCGATGAAAAAAAAAAGGGTACAAGAGGGTGTTAGTGAAAAAAAAAAAAAAAAAAAAAAAATGTAAAAACCGTGGCTATGGGGAACATTAGCTCTACCCGTGACCATGTCGGTTCGGGTGTGCGTAGTGAGTTGAGGTCTTGGATGACGGGTGTTGATGATTGCCTAGCAAAATTAGAGAGGAATGTTGTCGATATTCGACAAGAGATGAATAGGCAAAGGGATCGGATGCAATTCTTGGTGAGCCAAGGAGGTGCATTGGTGAAAAGCGGTTCGGAAATGCGTGAGGGGATGCACACTATACTTGATGCGACGGAGGCTCTTTCTTTGAAGGTTCGAAACTTCGATGTTTGCCTCACCGCCCAAGCTACTCTTGTATCGACGTGCCTTGATCGTCTTTCTACTCTCGAGTACCGCACCCGACCCAATTACATTAATCCCAACATCATCTGTCAACCCAAAAAGCCTTGATCTTCTTATCCTTGTTTGTTTGTTTCTTGAACTACTTACCAATTCGGCCCAATGGCACCTAATACTCTATTTTCTGGTTTGTAGTTTAATCAACATTTGCACTTTATTTTGCTTGATATATATCGTCTTATATTGCGTATTTTGCATATCTATTTCTTGCCTTGACATGTGTTATTCTAGTCGTTTCATGTCTTTGTTCTTGTCTTTTCAATGATGCCAAGAGGGGGAAGAAATGATATGATTTGAGTCTTTGCTTAAGCTTGCTCCTTGTCAAGACTCGTTATCTCTTAAATTCTCTCAAGCTATAACTTTGGCTAAGTTGTTTTGTTCTTGCGATCAAAGTTGCTATAACTTTGGAGTGCTTCGTTGAGGGGGAACTATACTTAGTCACTTTGTTAAGAGAAAATCATATGAGACTTGTCATCATCAAAAAGGGGGAATTTGTTGGACCAATTTGATAGTTTTGATAATGACATGTGTTTACGTAATAATATGTTTTACTCGATATATCATATGCGTGTAATTGTGTGCTTTAGTCTTATTATAACTAGCAACAATTATGAGAAGAAAGATCAAAGTTAGGCATAACTTTGATAAAGTTTGTGAGACAAAGTTATAACAACTTCAGGAATAACTTTGGAAGTGAACATGGAAGTTATAGCTAACCAGGCATAACTTTAAGGAAAATCGCTTCAAACAAGATCTACATAAATCTACACAAGACTCGAGATGGAGGGTCTTTGTGATCAAGATGAAGAGATGATCCGTATACTGAAGATCTTTGTGAAGATTAGATAGTATAGGTCGTCATTCGGTAACTATTCCATTCGAGAGATTTTATGTTCAAAAGTTATAGCTTTAGTCTATGACTTTGGATGATAAAATATTGATGCATGATTTTGGAAATAAAATGTTTTGAAATGTTTTCAAAAGTGAAAGAGTATTTTTATATTTATCAATTATTTTAATAGAGAATATATTTATGAGATTCTATTGGTTAGTAATACAACTTATGGGTTGTCATGCTACCTAGGGTTTCTAATATATTCTATCTCAATTTGTTGTTAACCTAATTAGCCCACCTAGTGTTTGAGCCATCTAGGGTTTCGTGGAAACCTAGTATGTGTGCCTCCTAGGGTTGCGTGCTCCTAGGGTTTCGTGAGCTATAGGTGAATCCGGCCTCCTTAGGTTTGTTTCCTTAGTTTACCTAATCTAGGATTCTACTATATCTTTACAACAATATTTTGAGATATCAAGATAAATATATTTCTATAAGATAAACCAAATAATATTTTGAGATAAAGATATTTCTAAAAGATAAGCAAATATTATTTTATGATAAGATTAATATCTTTATTAAATATTATACTAGGGTTTTAGATCTACCATATTCTTCTACTATAAATACTCATTCACATACTAATTGCAAAAGACGACATACACGAATTCACACGGCACATATATTTATTTGTGTTGATTTTCCAAAATTGTTTTAAAGCAACTTTGAGCAAATATTTTTATTTTTAGAGTTTGGTTTTTTTAAAAGAGTCGTCTGCCATCAATTATATCATCGCTTGAGTGAAATACGTTATTGGATAATAGTACATCATTATAAGCTTACAATTCTTTAACGGGGAATTGTGTGAGTTTATTGTACTTTTTATTAGCGTAAGATAGTATAGAGTATTTAGCGATACTCACCTTGAGTTATAATCATAGTGTTGATTATACGAGTGGGTTGGTAATTTTTGTAATCCGTAGAAAGGTACTAAAAATTATTAATCGAGAATAGTGGACGTAGGTTTCAACGTGTGAAACTGAACCACTTCAAAAATCGTGTGCCTCTCTCTTATCTCTTTACTTTTCGTTTTTTGTTATTCGCGCTTACTTTGATTAATTAATTAGTTGATTTTAATTCATAAGATCAAATAATTAATTACATATCATATAAATCGAAAAAGTGGGGCTAGTTTTAATACTCAATTCACCCCCCCCCCCCCCCCCTCTTTCGTATTCGATCAATAGACTCTACATTTAAGGTATTTGATTAGGTATAAAAGTTATAACTTTAAGCAGTTATAACTTGAATTCTAGATATGAGAATGATGTGATGCTAGTTAAAGGTAATAGCTTGTCCTCTTACGATTCTAAAGGTAGGTGATAAGTGAAAAGACTAAATCGCTAATTAAGTACTAGTGTTAACTCAACATATATAACATTTATAAACCTAAACCAACACTAAGCCAGACCAAAACAAGTATTAAGTGGAAGCATCTTCTAAACTTTAAGTCGTCTTCCGTGGTTTATTCCAAGTTGAAGGTCTATTGCCTCCACGTATGTTCATAAAATCGCTGGAAAATGTGCCAAAAGTACGGTTGACCAACTTTTGGTCCGGGCCGGTAAAATGGAAGAATAGTGGGCGAAGTTAACTCACTACCATCAGATAAACCCAATACACCTATTTTCACATTGGAAGAATAGTAAGCGGAGTTATCACTTTATATATGAAAGTGCTTTATATAGAGCTAACTAGACTATATGGGAGAGACTATGTCTCACAGCGCGTGCGCTGCCGCCCAGCTCGACTCGTGCTCGTGAAACGTGCCTGGTGTGGTGGGGCTATCTTTTTGCTTCAAGTCCAAACATTTTCCCTCATTGGATACTAGCCGTTAGCGTTTCTTACACAATAATATCTACTCTTAAATTTTGATTTTATTACAATTCATTACTGGTTTTATGACCATTAATCTGCGATGTTTTGGCATCTCTATGTGTCTGTTATGTCTTACAGCTTATATAAAATCCCCTCAACTCATCAGTTTACACAAAACAGAATTTACAAAAACCTAAACTCTTTATCTTCTCCTTCCTATTTTTTGAAAACAGTTCTCACTTCTCTCTTTGGAGTGCACCAAAGCTAGAGAAGGAGGAGTTAACGCTAGTGTAGATACCTCGTTTCTACACCTTCCGTCAACCACCCAATGATGATTGGGCCGCATGTTTGGTACGCGAAACGATTTATAACAATTCGTAAATTTGTCGTCACGTGATAGCTCAAACACTTGTGTCTACCCCTTGGCCGTCATCTACGCACCGGTACGGTCGTTTTGACAGTCATTAGAGTTCATTTGGAATCCGGGTCGAAAACCGCTTCATTTTCTAGAAACCGTTTTAAAACTCCGAGTCGAAACGCGCGGGATTATTCTATATATTTTATTAATATTTCAAATTTTATCTTTTGATAAAAATTTACTCGTATCTTTTTAAAAAAGGAAGTATAGATCTACCACAATTCCATAAAAGAAACGTGGGAATCTTTTTTCCGCAGAAGGAAACCTCTGGGGAAGAGGTGGAGCACATGTTGCGCCCCTTCCCCAGCCTGTTTTCTCTGCTTTCAGAATATTTTCGTGATAAGTTTGTGTTGTTCCGAAACTCTTCATATTTTCTATTATAAAAGGAGAGCTTCGTTCTAACTTTTAAGGAACGCGAGTGTTCCGCCCTTCTCTTCTCTATTTGCATTTTAGACTTTGCTCTAAGCTTTTCGACATCTACGTGCTTGATCAATCGACCACGTACGCTCAGATCCTTCTGGGTACCCGTCACGTTTGCATGACCGACCAATTTGACCACAATCAATCAATCAATTAATCAATCGATTTTTTAGTCCTTTAACGAGGGCACTTTCTGCATACATTCGAGTCGAGCTATCGCTAAAACATTAGTTAATATCGTTTCGTCAAACATGTAAGTCTGAGGGTGTAAATCCCATATTTTATTATTTTCTATTATTCATTCAAATGTAAGATTCACGTCAGAAATAAATTCAAAGTTGACTTTAATCAAAACCTTTTTAGCAGTGATCATGACGTCGGGAAGAATCGCAGCAGCAGTTGTGCCTTCTGGAAGGATCGCAGCATCTCTTGCGCCTCTTCCAGAGGCTGCCCTGCTACTGCTCTTCTTCTTCTTCCTCTGGTTACTGTAAACTCGTTCTTTTTTTTTCTTTGTTTATAAACTGTAAATCGTATTTATCTTTCACATAAAACGTTTTGTTCTTGACTTAGATCCCTAATAATTCAATATTAGCAGGTTTTCGTCTTTGAATCAAATTTGGGTTTTAGAGGTCAATTCGTTGATATCAAATCACTGGATTCATTATTGATATAAATTGTAGTGTAATTAATATGTTAAACCACTTCTACTCGAGTCATAGGTCAATAATCCATCGTAAATATACAAAACAACATCAACTGCTCGCGATTCTGACTTCACAGTCAGAACTCAACTCAGAACCGACGCAACAAGCCATGCGCCTCTTCCACAGGACGCAACTGTTGATGCGCCTGTTCTGGGTTGACTTTAGTGCCTGAACTTCCGTTCTCGCATTGACGTAGATTTAATTACGTAATTAATTAACTATTAGTCGTATTATCGCTCCTAATCTGTCTTTTAGTTTGTCCAACCTTTTCCTTTTCTTAAAACCTCCGTTTTGAGTATATTTCTGACGTGTAATCTGTTGTAATCTCATCTAATCAATGTAATCGTATGATTTCTTCGCCTTTCGTATATAGTTAACCCTAAATTCCCAATTTCGACATAATTGAGTGCTAATTACATGTTCACCCGCATAGTCTAATTCACATGGTAGGATTAAAATGTTGCATGTTGCATTGTATGCATACAATCGATAACATATCAAATACGAACGTTTCCCTAATCATTAGTAGAGGCCACTATCGAGGAGGGCGGGATTAGATGTTCGATTAAAGTGCTTCCTAATACGTACCCTCTCCCCCTACACCTGATCACTGTGAGCATCCGTGTGCATTGGCATCCACGAGAGTCATTCTAGACATAGAATGTTAAGGGTAAAGATTTCTTAGTGTTCATGTCATTACTTTGTGTCTTGACATGGCATAAAGTATCCGAACGGTTCCAATTTTCCATAAAAAATTGGTGGAAGCTCCACAAATGCGTATTTCTACGCTTGTCCATCCAAGTGCGCCCCTCCGTGGTTCCCCGTTTACCACAGTTTGGCAAGGATCACCAATCTGTGTATCACAGTTTGGCGACTCCGCTGGGGATTATACACTTACGTGTTACCCAGGGTGAAACTTGAACAAGGTTAAGGAATAGTTTGTACGAGACAGTTGTCGATTTTCATTACTTGACCTTCTTAGGTCGTTTTATTCGGCCTTCCTAGGCTCAACCCAACCCGTTTCGACCAATCGTCCTGTCCGGACGGTCCAAATTCTTATCTGGGCCTAAGGATGGATAACGATTGACGTCAACCATACCGCGATAAATACTCATGTTAGTATGAAGAGCTTTCACTACTCGAGGATTTGGACTAGGAACCGACCTTACTCATGTTTGGCACGGACCTCTCTACAGACCCGGGTTCGATTGCTTGGTATGGCAACTCAACCTTTAAGCCAAAACCGTTTTAAATGCACTCAGCATACCGTTATAATGCCTGTATAAATGTGTATAACCCATACGTGATCACCATTTTGTAAATAAAACCATGACGAACGTTTCAAAATAAAATCCTTTTCAAAACGGTAAAACTTTTTAAAGATGGCCTAAAGTAGCGCAAAATAAGTCTGAACGCTGTCTAAGTGTCTAGTCAAAATTGTCTTTTCTCCACTTCAAGTCGACACTTCTACAACCACACTACGGTTGTCTAGGACAAACATTTCAAAACTAGTCATTTTCAAAACTCACTTAAACACAGTGGCACACTCCTACTTCACAAAGTCGAGTCCTTTTGAGTAAGTGTGCTAGAATGGCCGATCGTGTTTTGATCTGTCTTATGTCTCTTATTACCTCAATTTCTAAGATGCCGGGAACTAGTTAAGCAAGTGTTCATCAACCCGAGCAAAACTCGAATGGTAATGATCTAGTCCTAGCTGCGCTCATCCGTCTCCAAACAAGTCAAGACCAAGCTTATGCTCGCCTCAATGACATTGAAGGTCGAATCGTTGCCATAGAAACTAGGCTTCCTCCTATAGACATTCATGATCCTAGAGTGCATGATAACATTCCACCCTCTGTGGGACAACCAGAAGTCAATCCCCCACCAGTTCTTATTGAATCTGAAAAACGACTCCAATACCTGGAGGAGCAACTAATATAACTCAAAGGGGATGACATCTACAGGGAGAATAATCGCAAATATGAAGCGGTAAATACCTAATTGCCAACCAAATTTAACATGACTGACATCCCAAAGTTAAAAGGGCATGAGAACCCTTTGAATCATATTCGTACCTTCAAAGATTATATGTCTATCAAACACATCAAACCTGAGATATTCCTAAAGATCTTTCCTTCATCTCTCGACACTATTCCTAAGCAGTAGTTCTATTCTCTGGAACATAAGAAAATTGCAACCTGGGATGATGCCGCAATCGAGTTCGCCAGGCAATATGCAGACAATGCTGAGATCCAAGTCAATATGCGTACTCTAGAGGTTCTTACCCAAAATGAGAAAGAAGGTTTCACCGACTTCCGGCGTAGGTGGAGGAAGACTAGCACACAACTTGTTGAACGTCCAGATGAAGCTACTCTTGTGGAAACGTTCGTGGACAATTTGAGACCCGTTTATGCAAACCACCTGAGATACCAAAACACAAAGTTTTTCAAAGACTTAGCTGTGATAGGAACAAGAATTGAGGACGACATCTGAAAGGGGATATTTGTCTTCACTATATTAGCATTTGTTAATAAATAGGACAATTCTATTCCTCTTTGAGTTGCCAAAAACAGAAAGAAAAAAAGAGCACATGTACTTTTTATTGGACACTTGTTCTACTTTTTACCCTTAACTAGTAGAATAAACTCAAAATATTTTAGGTCGTATCTCTTTAGTGTAGATCACTCGACCTCTTAGAAAAAGCCTTAACAAGGGCGTGCATTTACCACCTTTTCCATATCTTGTGGTGTGAAAATTCCTTGATCGTCGTGTCTCTAGGTGACCTCTAGGTTTGGAGACTCCATTTTTCTACCTGATTCGTCAATTCCTATATTTCATGTGACTACCAGATAAAGACAGATTGCATACTATGGCAAACAATTTAATACCCTTACCATGGGTGCTAGAAAACTAGCTCACCCGAGGGTCAAACCAAATTTTTAGTGCAATTGTGCCTAAGACTATAAAAAAAGAACAGTCCAACGACTTCAGATCAAATCAAAAGTCTCAACTATTTTCAAAAAAATTCACGAGACAAAACAAAAAAAATCCAGTCAATCAATGCGAATTCAAAGTATAAAAAAAGACACTCCAGTCAAAAATTACAAACAAAACAAAGTCCCTCAAATAGTCATCTTTTCACATATTTCAGACGAATCAATTCTCAGTTACCATGTCTCCATGCCCTTTGGTACGATCCTTTCATTCATTTAGGTGAGTGAGAGAGATTCACAGATCTACAGTGTCTTCTAACACCATTAGAACCTTCCACTTCATTCCATTTTTTTTCACCATTGTTTAGCATCTAAGAATTCGATGGATGTTACTGCAAAGAGGGCATCTAAGAATTCACAGATCTACAGTATTTTGTTTCTATAATATTAGTTTTGCGTGATTCGACGAGCATGTTACTGTAAAGAGGGCAATACTCATTAAAATTATCAGGCAAAAAAAAACGCGCCTTGCGTAACGTAAGTGCCGCTCGTGCAACACGAAATATAACCGCCCCCTGGCCAGCCAAAATTAATGTCGATATGCTCTTGCATTTTGACATTTCACACGTTTCTCGGCGTCCACCTAGTGGCTCATTCTTGACAACTCTGCAATATGTGCCAAGGCAGTCTGAGGAACGATATCAATCTTGGATTTCCTAATTCTTATCGGGTTCGATTTTTTGGTCGCATTCTGCATTTCGACATTTGGATATCCTCATGTCGTCAAGTACAAAGCACAACCTACCTTTTTCTAAGTTCATTACAAGCTATTGCTTCGACAGATTATTCTTTTACATTTTCTTGAACTACGCACAAGGTTTGATTTCATTTTTTAATGAATACGCAAGCAATCCTTCACAAGATTCAACCCGTCATTATTTTAAATGTAAATAGAAGGACATCTACGTTTGCATTTAAAATTCGATAAGAATAATAAAGGAAAATCTCTTCAGTTTCTTAACTAACTTCCTCTTGGATTTCCTAATCCTTGTCAAGTTCGCTTTTCGAGACAAAAGTCGACATGGTCGCCAAATGAGCACACTTATTCATTTTCTTTCATTTTTTTAGGGAAATCATTTCACTCCTCTTTCTTTCTTTGAAACACTTACACATGTCTGGTCATTTCAAACACTTACACATGTCTGGTCATTTCAAACATTTATACATGTCTGGTCATTTCAAAAACTTACACATATCCTTTAAAATTCTTTTTTACGGGGGTAGTCCATTTTTGCACCAGTTGATGGGCGATTTTTGTCGCGCACCGTCCAACCAAAAACAATTTGTAAACCCAACTAATGCGATAGCGGAAGTCGGGGTCGAACCACAAAGGACGGTGGGGTTAGGCTATAAGTCTCGTTTTTGTTCTGGTTTAGTCAAACAAACAATGTGAGTGATAATAATAAGCTAATGAATTAAAAACTAGTAAACATAAACTAAACAAAGAACACAAATGAGGAGAGGCGGCTAGGGTCTCGGGTTCACTTAAGTAGGTGGGGTAAAGTCTAAGACAAAATGAGAGGTGAAACGAAGGATGAGGTCTAGGTGTGTCTCCATCTTTCAATGAGATAAGGTCCTTGAGTCGAGTCTAGCCAAGCTTTCGCCTTAGCCATTCTCAACCCATTTGTCAAGTGCGGTCAACAAACAAGTCAAGGCTTTCGCCCATGACGAGTCTACACGATAAGAAATGCCAAACTTTCATTTAATCAATTCAACAAACATATTAAATGCACAAGACAAGAGGAAAACATCAAACGCTCAACATATACAAAATAAGGTAATTAAGATGGGTACAAGTCTAGGTAAAGTCTTAACCTTTCGGTCTAAGAGGTCCCTTAGGTCGGGTCTAAGCAAGTTATCGCTCATATTAGGCCAATCCTATCAAAATTATGTCGTCTAATTACTACTAGTCTAAGCTTCCGCTTTAAAGAGTAGTGAATAAAAAGAGAAAGACTCAAGTTTTCACTTCAAGCATTTCATCGAACATGCAGTGTGCATAAGATTAAAGACAAGTAACCCACAAAATTACTCTTAACAAAACACAATAATTAAACCCATTTAATCCCACTTAAGATCCCCTTTAACCCTATAAATAATCTACTCTAACATGGTGAAAACTAAAGTAATTAAACCACCCACTAACAATAAAAAGAACATAAACATGATTAAAATAACAAAGTAACAAACTTTAATGAAATTAACAACTAAAATAAACTTAAACAAAGACATGAGATTAACAATAATAAAATGAAAAGGGAAAGAAATTATACCCAACTTGAAGGAAATTGTGTAGTGAACTAGAATGAAGAATTATTTGCATAAAGATTGAATCTTGTCCCGGAATAATTAATCTATTACATATGATAAAACTAGATCTAAACTAATTTTGAGAGAGAAGGAAAAAAATGTGATTTTCTACTCTATCCTACTATTTCCTACTGTTCTCCTCTGTTTTCCTCTGTCCTTCTCTTTTGCGTTTTTGTCCAATGCCCTTATTAATCCTCTTGTCATCTTCTCTTTGCTGCGTTTTCTTCTTGCTGACAAATTCAGGCCAAGCAATTCAACTAGCCCACATGAATTTTATGGCCCTAAATCAAGTGAGAGGCATATGATTGGGTATGGCACATCATGATCCAAAAATTCAGCATCTTCTCCCTTTTGCAAGCTAATAAATGGCTTGAATATTTGGGCCAACTTTTCTCATTAACCTGGGTCAACTCTTTCACTTGGGCAAGGTGTGGTCATATATAATTAGAATATTAGATCATCAACCCATTGAACTTGTGTCTTTCTTGGTTCGGTACCTACAAAACAAAAATATGGAAGCAGTGCCAAAATCCCGACATATAACAATTATTCACAATAATTTAAATAAAATTAATAAATTCTAAATATTTAATAAAATGAGTTGTTAAGTCGATTAAACACACAAAATTGAGTTTAAAATAAGGATAAAAATAGGGGTAAAATGATGCAAAAATACCACTCATCACCAGTTTAGGCCACAAATCTGCTACATGTACGTTATGTGATTTTCAGCAGCATAACAACAGAAACCTTCGTCTACCAAACCTGTTTTTTAGACTAACCTGCAGGTACAGAAAATACCCAACAACAGAGGCACTCAAAAGAGGCACGTACATCAAACTGGGGCTCTCGCCCAAAACAAAATTCAAAGCTGGGGGCTCTCGTCCGAGACAAAGTGCAAATGTACAAAACGAAATCCAAAATGTACAAGTCAACTGCAAAACAAAATACGACTAATCCTCATCGCCACCTAGCTCAGCTACAGTTGACTCGAGAGCAGCGATCTTAGCATCCCTGGCCTCGTACTCTCTCAACAGACGAGCCATCTCCTCCTAGGACTTCGCCAACTCCCGCTCCAAGTCTCTTTGTGAAGAAATGCCTCATTTAAGCCATTTCATTTCAAAATAAAAAAAATACAATAAGAAGGGAATGAAAGGTTCATACCTGTCGATCCCGGCCATCTGAGAGCGCCTCGATGGCCGTAGCCCGCAACCGGTTGGCCACCGTCCACAACGCCACGTGTTGAGACGGTGCCACCTGTATTCAAATACGAATAAGGGTCAAAATCAATTCAAAAAAAAAAAGTCAATTCAAAAAAATCAATTCAAAAAAAGTCAATTAAAAAAAATCAATTCAACAAAACTCTTCAGTTGACGATCGTTCGTCGCTTTTCAAAAAATTCAAAAAACTCTTTAATTGACGATCGTTCGTCACTTCTCC
Organism: Heliosperma pusillum; assembly: GCA_022085475.1. Lineage (NCBI taxonomy): Eukaryota > Viridiplantae > Streptophyta > Magnoliopsida > Caryophyllales > Caryophyllaceae > Heliosperma > Heliosperma pusillum. Next base: position 96,729 of record JAIUZE010001828.1, on the reverse strand, counting down.
AATCAAATAAAAAAGCAATAAGAAACAAGCAATGCAGGGACCCACCTTTCGCACATACAATCCGTGGGCCCGTCTTTTATCATCAGGATGTCGCTCGCCACAACCGCGCATATTCCCTGGAATGATTTGATCCTGACAGAGTATTATGTATACTCGCGCTTTGGCATTCTTCAAAACCGTCACATGATATTATCATCTCAGCAGGGACCCACCTTTCGGACACACAATCCGTGGGCATGTCTTGTTGGAGTAAGTGTCCTCAACAATAGTGCGATCACTTAATTAAATCTCAAGAACAAGAATACAAAGGGATGAATAACATTATAGTCAACTGGTCCACATTAATCGGTAACGATTGGCTTACTAGAGTTTGACGTTACTTTCGTATGACGGTGGTGATCAGTTGATCCCTTGAGGTCACACCGAAAAGATGATTCCCTAATCAAGAATATTAATTAATTGTATAACGATACAGATTAATTAATCCCCTAAATAGAACAAGTTTATATAATTAATGAGAATTATATCTTATTGTAATATGATTAAATAAGATTCAATTTAGTAATTTAATTGTTATATTACTAAGAATGCTTAATGTTTATGAAACATTTGAGATAAGCATGATTGGTTGATTATGATTACAATTAGTTGTAGATCATATTAATCAAATATGAGATAACCCATTTTATATATATATGTGTGATTATAAATAATTACTTTAAATGTTAAGTTTAATTTATTTGTTATGAAATTGCATTTAAATTAGTTAAATGCACATTTATAAGCTAAGTTCATGTAACATGTCACATGTCACATATTTGACAATTGACAAAATCACAAAATAAAATGGACACCCATGAACATGGGTGCACCGGTTTTTCAAGGTGTAGGGTAGGGTTTAGGTTTTGATTAAACGTTCTAATCAAAGCTTAAACACCATGAATACTACCCTAATGCCTATAGCCACCCTACCACCTTGTTAAGGCAAAAAGAAAAGGCATGCCCTCCCTTCCCAAGGGGGATGCTGGTTTTGTGAGGTGAATAAGAGGATGTTTTCCTCTTGTTTACTAATTATCCAATCTCATAGAAAATATTACAATCTTCATCTCACTAGAAAATATTACATAGTTAGAAACTTAAGAAGTTTCATAAAACTTATGTTCAAGTATTAACATAATAGTACCAGAGTAGTAATTAGAAACGTGTTGTACTCGGTTTTAAGGGCTACTCATTTGTAGTTCTAGTAAGCTTACATTTGAGTGATAAGGGATAGTCTAGGTGCATCACCAAGAAGAGTTTCTACACTTGGAACTAGGAAGTTCATCCATGTATCTTTAGCTCAAGAACAAGTTGCAAGAAGGTGTCTTACACGTGTGCCCTTACACGTTCAAAACAACAATGTGAGGAACAATTTTTTTCTCTACTTAGTTTTATTTTGTTTGCATGTACTAGATCTTGGAAACTAAATAAATATTTAATTAGTATATCATAAGAAATGTCTTATGAGTAGGTATTTGAACCTAACACATCTTTTATCATCAGAACGCTGCTCGCCACAACCGAGTCTTATGACAAAGTCTTATGAGTAGGTATTTGTTTTATTCGATCCTGACAGAGTCTTCCGTATACCCGCGCTTTGACAGGCTTCAAAACCGTCACATGATGTTATCATCTCAGCGGCACCCACCTTTTGGACATACAATCCGTGGGCCCATATTTTATTACCAGAATTTTGCTCGTCACAACCGAGCAGATTCCTCGGAATGATTCAATCCTGACAGAGTCTTCCATATATCAAGTTTCGCAAATTCCTTTCAGTATATGTTTCCCCAAACAAGATTTCGGTTGAGGACAAAGACAGGCAGATTCTCATATATGACGGCTGGCGAGCCTCACGACGCACCTCATACTACGGCTGGCGAGCCTCACATCGCACCTCATCCCAAATAAGAAGATGCCTCAGGTATGACTCCTTCTTATGGTTGTAATCTTTGATTGACCTGATGGCTATACTTTGACTTTTGCCTGGTCCAAGCCTCAGTCAAAGTGGGGGCTATGTAGATACCTCGTTTCTAAACCTTCCATCAACCACCCAATGGTGATTTGGCCGCATGTTTGGTACGCGAAACGATTTATAACAATTCGTAAGTTTATCATCAAGTAATAGCTCAAACACTTGTGTCTACCCCTTGGTCGTCATCTACGCACCGGTACGGTCATTTTGACAGTCATTAGAGTTCATTTGGAGTCCGGGTCGAAAACCACTTCATTTTCTAGAAACCGTTTTAAAACTCCGAGTAGGAACGCGCGGGAATATTCTGGATATTTTATTAATATTTCAAATTCTATCTTTTGATAAAATTTATCTTGTATCTTTTAAAAAAAAAAGAAGTATAGATCTACCACAATTCCATAAAAGAATCCTGAGAATCTTTCTTGCGTAGAAGGAAACCTCTGGGGAAGAGGTGAAGCACATGCTGCGCCCGTTCCCCAGCCTATTTTCGCTGTTTTCAGAATACTTTCGTGATAAGTTTGTGTTGTTCCGAAACTCTTCATATTTTCTACTATAAAAGGAGAGCTCAGTTGTCACTCCTAAGGCACGCGAGTGTTCCGCCCTTCGCTTCTCTCTTTGCATTCTAGACCTTGCTCTAAGCTTTTCGACATCTACGTGCTTGATCAATCGACCACGTAAACGCACATCCTTATGGGTACCCGTCACGTTTGCATGACCGACCAATTTGACTACAATCAATCAATCAATAAATCAATTAATCAATCGATTTTTTAGTCCTTTAACGAGGGCACTTTCTGCATACATTCGAGTCGAGCTATCGCTAAAAAGTTAACTTAGTTAATCTCGTTTCGTCAAACATGTAATTCTGAGGGTGTAAATCCCATATTTTATTATTTTCTATTATTCGTTCAATTAATGTAAGATTCACGTCAGAAATCAATTCGAAGTTGATTTTAATCAAAACCTTTTTATAAAACCTTTTTAGCAGTAATCATGATGTCGGGAAGAATCGCAGCAGCAGCTGCGCCTTTTGGAAGGATCGCAGCATCTGCTGCGCCTCTTCCAGAGGCTACCCTGCTATTGCTCTTCTTCTTCTTCTTCCTCTGGTTTATGTAAACTCGTTCTTATTTTATTTTCTTTGTTTATAAACTGTAAATCGTATTCATCTTTCACATAAAACGTTTTGTTCTTGACTTAGATCCCTAATAATTCAATATTAGCGGGTTTTCGTTTTTGAATCAAATTTGGGTTTTAGAGGTTCGATTCGTTCATATCAAATATCTAGATTCGTTATTGATATAAATTGTAGTGTAATTAATGTGTTAAACCACTTATACCCGAGTCATAGGTCAATAATCCATTGTAAATATACAAAACAACATTAACTGCTCGCGATTCTGAATTCACAGTCAGAATTCAACTCAAGAACAGACACAACAAGCCGTGCGCCTCTTCCAGAAGACGCAGCTGTTGCTGCGCCTAGCTATTCCGGGTTTACTTCCGTCCCTGAATTTCCGTTCTCGCCTTGACGTAGATTTAAGTACGTAATTAATTAAATATTAGTCGTATTATCGCTCCTAATCTGTCTTTTAGTTTTTCAAACCTTTTCCTTTTCTTTAAACCTCTGTTTTGAGTATATTTCTGACGTGTATCCCGTAATCCGTTGTAATCTCATTTAATCATTGTAATCGTGTGATTTCTTCGCCTTTCGTTTATAATTAACCCTAAATTCCCAATGTCGACATAATTGAGTGCTAATTACATGTTCACCGACATAGTCTAATTCACATGCTAGGATTAAAACGTTGGATGTTGCATTGCATGCATACAATCGATAAAATATCAAATACGAACGATTTCCCTAATCATTAGTAGAGGTCGCTATCGAGGCGGGCGAGATTAGGTGTTCGATTAAAGAGCTTCCTAATACGTACCCTCACCCCTTACTCCAGATCTCCGTGAGCATCCGTGTTCATTGGCATCCACGAGAGTTATTCTAGACATAGAATGCTAAGGGTAACGAGTTCTTAGTGTTAATGTCATTACTTTGTGTCTTGACTCTTTACATGGCATAAAGTATCCGAACGATTACAATTTTCCATAAAAATTGGTGGCGACTCCACAAATGCCTATTTATACGCTTGTCCATCCAAGTGCGCCCCTTCGTGGTTCTCTGCGTACCACAGTTCGACAAGGATCACCAATTCGTGTATCACACCTAGAGTTAGTGATCAAAGAACACACCCGCATCAGAGTGGGGTCTAAGTGACTTAGGAAAATGGTCTTTCATGACATCTCAATTCGGTCAGATAAGTTCATTTTCTAAGAAAAGGTATGTAAATTGTAAATCTGGAACTTGTGATTACATGGAAATCTAAAGACATGTGGTGAGGGAATCGAATCCGCATGTAACAACAAAGCACAATACTTATCCGTTGTGCCAAGAGCCTACGATTGATATTATGCTGTAAATGTTAAATAAATATTCTTAATCAGCGGGGATGCAGATGGACCCGCTGCACCCCCGCTAGAAACGCTTCTGTCTAATATGCAAAACAGAAGACAACCATCAAGGTAAGCATACAGACAATCATAAACAAAAATAATTAGTTATAAGACATTAGCTGTTGAGTAAACAATCTTCTTTAAGATATGATTTTGCCCAGTGTAAAAACAACGTGATAACATTGAGGCTTGAAATATATTTTTAGACAATATTTTTAGACAATATTATAGAGAACCTTTGAAAAAGCTCTTAAAAAGAAAAAAAAACCTCAGTACGATTTTTAGAGAGAGTAATAACTTCGAAAGAAAAACTGGAAGCTTTTCTTAAGATTTTTTTCACGTCCTGCCTGTTTACTTAAGATCTAATGTTATGTGCAAAATGATTTGACATCATCTATGATGCTCAGAGTAGACTGGTTTTTGAGTTGGCTTTCGTTTTCTGGTGCACAAGCCAAGTGCTGTCTAATAATCAGGATTTTGTGTGTGCCCGCGCGCGCAAAGGGACCCTTAATAGCACTATCTGTTTAGAGCCCACCTCATGAGTACCTTTACTAATAAAACCAAGTTAAGGTTACAAATCCCCATCTTCGTTCATCAATGTTGGCCTGTAATTTGAGTAACTTTACTAATAATTCATTACCATGGCTAAGTCAGTGAAATACAACCATGAACAACGCAAGTAAATGTACATAAGCTAAGAATATACCCTAATAATGATCAAGATCTTATAAACCCTTTCTTGGTCATCTTATTGATGACTCGAGCAGCATCATTAAGCCTGTTTGCTGATTCATATATATTCGAAACTACTAAATGCAGCTCTTTCTTGTTCATATTTGGATCAGAATCCAACAACTTAAAAAGCGATTCCAAAGTCTCGAAATCACCTTGAGCACCATAAAGACTCAACATTTGGAAATGGACTTCATCCGGGAATATACAGCCCTCTTCTTGCATCTCTTTATACATTAAACTCGCCCTCTCAAACTCCCTTAGCTTCCCGTGTGCATTCAACGCAAGAGCAATCACATTTGAATTCGGAAAATACCCTGCTCCTCTCATTTTCTCAAACACCTCTATAATGTTTGAATATTTCTTATTTCTTGAATAAAGTTGAATCAAAGATTGGAAAACTGAGATATCCTTGACTTCTCCAGAATCAAATGCCTGTCGAAAAACCCATGTAGCCTCTTCAATCCGACCAGCTCTACATAGAATATTAATGGCAGTGTCTCTAGGGATATTATCTGGGGACCTTAGCTCATGAAGTAAACGTTTTGCATGAGCTACCAAACCAGCTCTCTCATAAGCCACTATCATGGTTTGATAGAGAACTTGATCAATCTCAACCCCAGAAACTCTAAGCTTCTGAAACAATATGGCTGCACGGTCCAGTTTTCCGGCCCTGCTCCATATTGAAATTATTGTCGAGTATGTGATGGCATTAGGCTGAATGCCTCTTCTTTGCATCTCTTGCACCAAGTTCCCTGCTTTCTCATGTTCTAGTGATTTACCATATATCTTAATCATTGTATTGTAAGTAACAACATTCTGCTCAATTTCCTTTTGCTGCATTAACCGAAAAAGATGGATAGCTTCACCAAAAAGCTCGGCTTCTCCATAGACCCTCAAAAGGGTATTGTATGAAACAACATTAGGTTCAATCCCCATTTTCCGCATACTCCAAAACAACCTATCCGCTTCTTTAGCCATATCAAGCTGCCCATAAACATCAATCATAATGTTACAAGTAGTTAGATCAAGACCACAATCGGTCTCCTTCATCTCGGAAAAAACAGACAATGCTTCAAGAAACTTTTCATTCTCCACATACATATTCAAAAGAGTGGAGTACGTAACAATGTCAGGCATAACCCCAGTCCCCTTCATCTCCTCCACCAAGTCCCTCGCCTCACGAAACAACTTAGCCTTGCCATACACATTGATCATGGTATTAGAAGCAACAAGGTCAGGCCTAATCCCGGACCTCTTCAACCTGGAGAACAAAGAAATGGCCTTTGAATAATCACACAACTTCCTCGACAACTCGATCAAATTACTATACAAGACAAGATCACCGGAGACACGGTCCTGCTCCATGTTCTGCAACCAAGACAAAGCATAATCAAACATACCCTCTTTCCCAAAATGGGTAATGAGCATAGAGTAAGTAAACCTGTCAGGTGCCAAAGCTCTTTGGCGCATTTCATCAAACATACCGTGTGCAACCAGCCACTGTTTAGCTCGCAGCACGTTTCGGATAACGACATTGTAGACAAACACAGAAGGGTTATACAAAGCCACCTCATTAATCCAATCCAATAATGCAATGGACCTTTGCCAGTCGGTTTCGCGGGATAAAAGCGAAACCATGAAACGAAGAGAGAGTTGTCTGCCTTTGTAAGGAGACAAAAGGGCAAACAATTCTTGGTCAGTTGTTGTTTGTGAAATTGATTTGACCATGTCATCCATGTCAATACTATGGTCTAAGAATGATGGATTTCTCTGAGGATGGTTTCTTCGGTAAGATGATGATGATGAGGATGATGTTGAAGTGGGATTTTTGGAAGATTGTTTGTTGGTCCATACGTTTTTGTTGGACGAAGCTGAGATTTTGGAGAATGTGCGAAGAGTATTGTGTTGGTGTATGATGAATTTAGAATGGATGATGATTGTTTGAGCATGAGTTGCAGCAAGAACACTACTATCAGCCATTACAGTAGTAGCAGTAGTCATGATTTTAAAAAAACCGCTATGTTTTATTCGGAATGTAATACTCCCAAGTAAATCAGTCGGTTTGGATTAGATTCTTTTGTTACAATGGAGATTGGCCACAATTTTAAAATGTGCCATAAGGAAATTAGAGTTTAACCGTCCGAGTTTGTATTACTTTTTCACATACAAAATTTACTCTTTTATGTACATTTTTTCATTAACTTTTCATATTATACCCTTTTCTTACCCATGGACAAATTAAGGCTCTGTTCTTTCTGACTTTTTTAGAGTTGAACTGAACTTAACTTAACTGAGCTGAACTGAACAGAACTGAAAGGAGCTGAACGGAACTGAACTGAATAAAGCTGAACTGAAATTAGCTTATTGGAGCTGAACTGAGCTGAAAATAATAATAATAATAATAATAATAATAATAATAATAATAATAATAATAATAATAATAATAATAATAATAATAATAATAATAAAAATAATAATAAAAATAATAATACTAATAATAATACTAATAATAATACTAATACTAATAATAATAATAATAATAATAATAATAATAATACTAATAATAATACTAATAATAATACTAATAATAATAATAATAATAATAATAATAATAATAATAATAATAATAATAATAATAATAATAATAATAAAAAAAAAAATAATAATAATAATAATAATAATAATAAAAAAAAAAAAAAAATAATAATAATAATAATAATAATAATAATAATAATAATAAAATAATAATAATAATAATCAGCTTATTGATTTTGATAGTCACAACATTCATTATAATAACAATAATAATTAGTGATAATAATAATAATAGTAATAGCAATAGTACTAGTAGTCGGAGTAGGGGTCTAGATATTTTCTTGGTTAACCATTAATTTCTTTTAAATTGTGTTTTGAGTTTAATAAAATTTGCGTTTTTTATGAATTAAAATAGAATAATAATAATAATAATAATACTTATTATATTATTATTGTTAATACTATTATATTATTCTTATTACTACTATTATAATATAATAATAATAATAAATAATAATATTAATATTAATAATATTGATAATAGTTGCTATTAATAGAATATTTCCTCCATATTGATAATGTTTCCAAAATATTTTTTTTAATGATGAATGTAAATGTTTTTTTGTTATAACGTCTTAGTTTATATATTTAACACTTATTTATGGTCAAAGTTATTAAAATTGATTCTAAAAGTCAAATGAGGGATAATTATGAGTTGGAGGGAGTATTAATTATACTACAAGGATATCTCGGCAAACTGACGGCTCTTCTGACGGAAAAAATAATACGTCAGATATTTCGGGAAACTGACGGAATTGTGACGGAATACTGACGGAAAATAAGCCCTGACGTAAATTCCGTCAGTAACCGTCAGTGAAAAATGGCGTGTTGACTAAAGTCAATGGTGGCAAAATTAACTAACGGTTAGTGACGGAAATTCCGTCACTAATAACAATTCCTGACAGAAATTCCGTCAGGAAAGTCAAACTAAATTTGACTTTCCTGACGGGAACATATTCTGACACATCACTTTAGCAGCCTCTATCAAAGTATTTTGTGACGGAAATTCCGTCAGTAATCTTTCATTACTGCCGGAAATTCCGTCAGTAGGCTTTTGGAAACGCGGAAACTGACAGGGAATTCCTGACGAAAATTCCGTCAGGATTTTTCCTTAAATTGAAAAATCAGGCGTCGTCTTCCCCATTCCCCCAATTCCATTTTTCCTAAAACCTAACCTCAAATCCCCAAATTCGACACCCACACCTCCGGCTACCACCTCCTACCACCACCTTCGACTACCACCACCAACTTACGGTATTTCTCTTTTAAGTTTCTTTTGATCTTTCAATTAATTTATCACTTTTCTCCTTTTAATTTTTACTCAATTTTTATTTGTTTGTTGTAGATCCGACGACGACCACCACTACCTACCTCCGACGACGACCACTGTCACTTGACGCCGCTGCCTTTCACCGTGCTTGCTTATTTTTAGCATTAGGTAAAATATTTACCTTTATTTCAATTCATCCCTCCGTCTTAATCATTTGTTTGTCTTTAATTGACTTAGGATAGTACTCATTATTGTTTTTTATGATGAAATTATTGTTGTTGTTGGTTAATTCATCCCTCCGTCGTAATCATTTGTTTGTCTTTAATTGACTTTGGATAGTAGCCATTATTGTTTTTTATGATGAAATTAATTTTGTTGTTAGTTAATTCCTCCCTCCGTCTTAATCATTTGTTTGTCTTTAATTGACTTGGGATAGTAGCCATTATTGTTTTTGATGATTGATAAGGGTAAAGTCGCGTCACCTTAGTCAAAGTAAACCTAAATCACTATTAACTAATAGTCAGCGGTAAGTAAGGTATCGAATCCACAGGGAGGCGGTAGTATTCGAATCTGTTAAACTAGGTTTGTCTCTATAGTAACAATTTCGGGATTTTGAGATTTGTGTTCTAAACTAATAGCAAATAATAACAATAAAATGTTGAAAACAATAAGATTAAAATTCTAGGGTCTCAGGTTCACTAGGATTATTGTTCAAGGGTAAGGGTGTAATCAACTATCATGCAATAAAGTTATCTAAGGTCACAAGATCGGTCGATTCAATTATGCCTTTTAGATCTACAATTTAACATGTAGTCGCTATCATTAAACGAGTTCTATTCAATTATCGTAGCCTATCTTAGTCTTAACCCGGTCGGTGTCAATCCTAATTCGCGAAACTAGTTAATTAATCCTGGCCAGTAATCAAACAACTAGAATTGAAACGATAATCAAACGATAACCATGCAATTGCAATTCAATTAATTAGTCTACCCCTTCTAACTATCTTAGATCCCCTTTCAACCCCAGAAAGGAATTTAGCTACTCATAACGATATTAATAACAACGATAATAAATAAAGCAAACTTGATTAACAATAACGAAAGGAGTAACAAAGAATAATTGAAGAACTAGAAGGTAACTAATTGAATAACAAAGAAAGATTAAAGAATACCGATTACAAGTTTGAACTAAAGACAATAGTCTTGATGAATAAAATCCAGAGGCAAAGCAAAGAAAACTTGAGTTTCTAATATAAAAGCATACCTAATTATGAAAGACGAGCTTTCCTTTTATAATAAAAATCTAATTAATTAGGTTAAAATAGTTTAGGAATATACGAAAAGCCGTCAGAATATTGGGTTGCTCGATCGAGCAAAGTGATGTTGCTCGATTGAGCATCCTTCAACCCGACTCGATCGAGCAAGTCAGGCTTGCTCGATCGAGCATCCTTCAAAAAGGTCTCGTTTCTTTGTTTTTCTTCATTCCTTCTTCACCGCTCTCGATTCCCGTGCCTAACCTTCTACGATCCGACTCCGTCATGCTTCATATCTACTCAAAAAGCTCCAAATGCATCCAATCTGCATTAAAACATAATAGAAGCGGCAGAATCGATATACTAGCTAAAATAGCATAGAAATAAGCAAGGAAAGACGGTAAATCGAGTTATATGTAACTAAGGGAAGCATAAAATATGTGTATAAATAATGATCATCAATGATGAAATTATTGTTGTTGTTAGTTAATTCATCCCTCCGTCTTAATCATTTGTTTGTCTTTAATTGACTTGGGATAGTAGCCATTATTGTTTTTGATGATGAAATTATTAATGTTGTTAGTTAAATCCTCCCTCCGTCTTAATCATTTGTTTGTCTTTAATTGACTTGGGATAGTAGCCATCATTGTTTTTTATGATGAAATTATTGTTGTTGTTAGTTAATTCCTCCATCCGTCTTAATCATTTGTTTGTCTTTAATTGACTTGGGATAGTAGCCATTATTGTTTTTGATAATGAAATTATTGTTGTTGTTAGTTAATTTGATTATCTTTAATTGATTTAATATAGTAGCTAATTATTGGCTTAATCAGGTTCAATTGAGCTAATTTAAATGTTAGTAACTAATTATTACATGTGTTGTGGATGTTAAAATTATTACATGTGTTGATATTGACTTAGTACTCGTTCAAAAATTACTCTTTAAGAGTAATTTTTGAATAGTCCCTGTTTTGGGACTATCTTTCTACGTTTCAAGTCACTTAGGTAGTAAACACAAAACTTGTGATTTATTAATAAGGAAAGAGTTCGGTAACAATTCCTTTAATGTTCTCTGAATGCATATGTTGAGTAAATATTTATTCAACATTGTGTATTTAGATAACAAAGGGGAATTGCTGCCGAATTTTTTTCTCATTAATAAATTACAAGTAGTGTTTGCTAGTGACTTGAAACGTAGATTGATGGGTTTAGGTTGGAGTGATAAGGACCCAATTTAAAAAAATTAATTTTACTTGTTGACAATAATAAATGTTTAATTAGTTAATAATAATAATAAAATAATGCTCGTATTAATTAATAATATTAATATTAATATTAACAAAAACTTTTAAGTTTAAGGTGAGTAGAACTGAAATGAGCTGATTTTTAGTGGAGCTGAACTGAACTGAATGAAGCCGAGCCGAACTGGACTGAATAGAGCTGAACTGAACTGAACTAAATGAAGCTGAACTGAACTGAACTGAACTGAATTGAATAGAGCTGTTCTGAATTGAAATGAGCTGAATTAAGCTGGAAAGAACAGGGCCTAAGTCTTACAAAGTATATATATTCCTATTTCACTAAAATAAAATCAAATTGTTTAAAAAAACTTGAATAATGGATTATAACTCTCCAATTAGTGAAATAATTTTGTTGTTTAATAATTATTAATATGTTTTGTTAAAATTATTAGGGTTTGTTGATTAGTAAAATTAAATGTTAACTTGTTTATCAATTGTTATCAATGAAGGGGTGGTGTTTTGGTGGTGGAAAATGATTCGGATGTTAGAGGGTGGTTATGGGTGGCGTGCGATGGTTAGGGAGGGGGTGGTGCCTCAATTTGCTGTGTTTGATATGATTAAATGGTACACCGTATTGGTTCAAGTGACATTTTGTTAGTAACCTTAACACTGCCAAACTTCATGCGTTATGCCAGATTGTTTGCTAGGACTTCATGCGTCATTCATTTACTTCATTTTTTTCTTTATTCTTTTCACTTTTCAGTGAGGTCGGCCAGAGCAACATCGGGTAGTGTATGGATTGATCGGAGCAAGTGGTGATGAACGGAGGTGGTGTTGGTGGTGAAGAGAGAAGAGGGAAGGGAAAAGAAAAATCAATTGGGTGAGGAAATGAAAAAATAATATGGGTAAAAATGTAAAAAGCGCATGTGAAAGAGTAAAATCCGTATGTGAAAAAACACATTCCTTTTAAAATGTGCTATACAGAAATTAGAGTTTAACAATCCGAGTTTGTATTCGATAGAGCCAAAAAAAACATAATTCTAAAAAAGAACAAATGACTCAGACATTCAATAAAGAAATAGGGACAATAAATGAGCGGGACAGAGTGAGTATTATTTAAACCGATCCATATTCGATACTAAAAGTTAGATATCTGATCAAAATTACATGCTTTGGATATCCGATCCAAAAATTTTGGATACGGAACATATTCAGAAATCCAAAACTGATTCGAAACATTGAGCTGACTTGAATAAATCATTTAAGAATAATATTAATTTTTTATAATAGAGCTTATTTTTAACATAAAGTATTTTAAATAAATAAAACAGTCTGTTTATTTATTGTTGAAGTGTTGTAAATTAATTAATAAATTTACGAATTTTAGTATACTGGTAAAGACCTAAATATAGTGTGTGAATATAAAATTCCATGATTTTTAACCTTAAGATGGATTTAATAAGTAACTAACAAACTTTAAGCATACTGGACTTTTGGTTCAAGGGTATTTTGGTAATTTACTAACCCCTTTTCAGAATATAGATAGTCCTTATTTTTATATAAATAAATACCTTCAATTATTTTTTAAGTATTAAGCGAAATGGGTTTTAATGAAATTACCGAATTGATATTTAAGAAATTAAAGTTTATTGCACTTTTATAAAATTAGTATATACATAGTATTTATATATAAAAATATATGAATATAGTGCTGTAAAGTTTTCTAGAATTTTTACTTTTTATTTAATTATTCTACACTTTAATATTAATAATAATATGGTTAATATTCTATTTTACCAAATTAATCTATATTTAGATTTCCAGTAAAGTATATTTCTAAGTGTCGAAATAATCTATTTTGAAATTGTATAAATAAAGTCGCGTCATTAATATGAGTCCTCATATAATTCGGTTCTTTGTTCAGGTCTGAGTTATGCAATACCTTGCCCTCAATTCAAGACAAAAACCCAAACCCTTTCCTCCCACCCCCTCACACAAATACAAAAGGCTCTTTATTTGTTTTGCTACATTTTAGATTTCTAGTCTAGCGAAAAAGTTGTAGTAATAAGTCGGAGTATTGGATTGACATTTTTTTTTTATCATCTTTGGAAAAAAAGATTATTTGTTAATTATCAGTTAGTGAATATTGAATTCACTGGTAAACTCACCAGCTTAGATCCACTAGAATTGGGTATGAGTTGAGCTAGAGGTGATCAGACTGACCTAAGGGCGGGTCACCTCACCAGGCCCGGGGCCAGACCCATGGCATAATTTGGGTCGGGCTACTAGGTATGTAACTCGGGCTTGAACCGTGGCAGGCCTTGCATAATTTTTTTTTAAAATTTCATTAGTTGGTGGGCTTAGGCGGGCCGAGGCAAATGAGCCATGTGTGGTGGATCTCGCCGGGCTGACCCCCTCTTTTGGCCAGGTCTAGGTTGAGTGGCTTGACAACTTGGATAACTTAAAACGATGTTTGTCCAGTAGATTATTTAAATTAGCCTGCTTCTCCCATAACTTTTACTTTCTGCACCAACTAACCCGTGGATCTGCCCACGAAAGTCTCTATGCATTTTGAGAGCAGCAAATCCGAGTAGTGTCTTGTTTAAAATAGATGTTACGTCCAGATCTGGGTCATATTGGACCTACCTATTGGTACTTGGTAGACCTGACAAAACTGACCAAAGTCAAATGTTAATGTTCCACAAAGTTCATTATTCCTAAATAATTTGATAAATCCGACCTAAAGTATGACACAATCCGACTTAGATCAAACCAGCTCGAATTTTGTTAAAGGAAAAGAATCTGACATGAATTTTATATGATTGACCTGTTTATCGTGTCTACCCATTGCCGTCCGTGATTGTTGTAGATACTCATATCACACGTGTTTGAAGAAGAAAACCCGGTGGGTATGTAGTGATGTACTCGTTTGCCATACGGTTAGTCGCTTAGACAACTTTGACAGTTACAAGTTGCATACACGTCTTCATTCCATATAACTGATAAGTCATTAAATTTAAAGAGATTCTGGTTGTTGATCAACCCCAAATTATACACATCAACTCCAGCAACAATTATTCAATTACACAGTAATATGAATCAACAATTCAATACCCCAGGTTGGAAACCATTGTAGCTAACCTAACAATTACCCAAAGTTGACACACACAAAACACATTGGATCTTGCACTTCTCATTTACATACCCTCCATTACATTCCCAATCCCAAAAACAAATCTTTATACAAAACATATTTTAGTCAGGTATTGTTTTAACATAAAAAATGGAGTTATTCGGAAACGCAAAAACGGTGCGCCTAAGGACAAGCCACAACGACAAATACCTGACAGCAGACGATGACGAGGAAGCGGTGGTGCAAGAAAGAAACGGAGAGTCAAAACGCACACGTTGGACAGTTGAGTACGTAGAATCAGTAGAAGGGGTTGTGTTAGTCCGTCTAAAAAGCTGCTACAACAAGTACTTAACCGCCACCGACGACGAATTCTTATTAGGAGTAACTGGTAAAAAGGTTAAACAAACTTCACCTTCAAGGCTCAATTCTTCCATAGAATGGGAGCCTTTGAGAGATGGAATGCAGGTTAAGCTTAAGACAAGGTACGGTAACTTCTTAAGGGCTAACCGTGGTGTTCCACCGTGGCGAAACTCGGTTACTCATGATGTTCCTAGTAGGAGTCATACTCAAGATTGGATTCTTTGGGAGCTTGATGTGCTTGAGGTTTATCATCCGAGACTTAATGATGATGACAAGAGTGGTGGTGGGTCTAGTATTCCCGCCTTTCACAGGTGTCAGTCTGATGTTGAGCCTTTCACTTTTCAACCTCCTGCTAAATCTCAGGTAATTCTTGTGTTTCGGATTTATTTCTACTTTGCATTATACGGAGTATTCATCATATACCTGCTGTATCATATCATATCAGTGTGATATATAACCGTACACCATAACCATTGAGAATATGTCATTTGTTATTTGGTTATCTTTGCTTTTGACTCAAAAATTAAGTGACCATTTGTGATTGTACTAAGTGGATGACAAATAGACAATAGTCACGTTGGGATCAAATCACTCATAAAAAATCTTCTATAAAAGTAAACAAATAAATAAAACACCCTAAAATGAAAATGTTAAGCAAATGACTGGGATGGAGGAATTATTAGATTGCGCTTTTTTGTTCATAGGAAGCATATATTACTACTTCCAATCTTCCAATATTTTTGTACTTGTCAAATAAATGTTTTGAATCACAATATTATTTACGAAAACAGCGTGCTTTATGTATATCAGGCTTGCGTGTTGCCACTCGTATTCGTGAACCCTTTTCTCTTTGGGGCACCTTGCGCTTTATAACATTACTGTCACTCTTTTGAGGGACCATCCTTATTAATCACCATCAATGGTGAACATTTTATCATTTTCATGAACTGACTCACATGTTCATTTCTTACAATTTGATACTTGAATGGGTTTATTATGTGGGGTTGTTATATTGTTATAACTTCTCGGAAATGGGGAAGATTATGGTTAAGACTCTTTAAGACTGACATTACTAAGAATTGAATTACAATGACAGATGGCCCTTATACACAGGCAGCTACGAGTCAAGATATATTAAGAGAGATCATCTTGTTAAGATGGGTGCTCAGATGTGTTAGGGCTGACAAAATTAACATTAGGATGGAATAAGACGCGAAATTATTAGAAAAAGCCTCATACAGATGCCACTCCTTAATGTCTTACTGCTTTCATATATAAAAGTGGTATTAGGCTATTCTAGAAGTGTGTGAATTACAGATGCACTCTATGTATGTACACAGTACATGTATCTCCGCGTTCCTTAATATTGCTATAGAGTTTTTTTGTCGCAAATGCTTAGTTAGTGCTGATCTCAGATTGGAAGTTATTGATGTCTAACTCTTACAAATTAACTAGTACTGCTGTAGCAATGCTTGAGCTAATTTGAGAACCGAGTTTTTCGAATTTCCTATTGCTAAGGGAAATTTCGGAACTCTGTCAGTATGATTGTTGCTTGCGCGTGCCTGAAGAGTGAGAAGGTGTTTCTGATATTTCCTCATTTTGATTTACAATTGCAGCCCAGTGAGTCTGGTGCAAAGAACGAAGGTCGGGTTATACATTACAATATTGTGGATGACGATGGAAATATCATTGAAGAAGGGGAGGGAGGACTGTCACTAGTTTTCAAAGGGAATGGGGTCCATGAAATGACTCAAATTTTAGAGGAAGCCACTGGACTGGCCGACATTACATTATGTTCACGCAGTCCTTTAAATGGAAAGTTTTATCCAATGCGATTGGCGCTTCCTCCCAACCATGTTAAGTTGCACATCTATGTTGTCCCCTCATCTTCCAAAGGTTAGTTTCGGCCTACCAATTGAACTCGTGAGCGAGTCATGTATATTCTGTACCTTGTTTTGTGCTTCCTTTCCCACACTTTTTTTTTTCTTGATTCAACGTATGAGTCACTTTCTTCACTCATTTATCTTGACGATTTGAAAGCTGTAACATAAAGTTGCAAAGAAACTGGACTAATTTTACCCCTCTTGAGATAAACTTACAAATTTATCCTTGCATGCATTGCCCTCATAATTTATCCCTAATCTTTTCTATAGACTGAAGATATTATTCAGTTCATATAACTTAACAGAACATTAAGCGTGCAGCTGTTAGGTAGTTTGGCGTAAGTCATTGAGCACCAATACTCATGACCTCGGTGTGAAACATGCCAGCAACTGCTCTTCTGACTCCTTTCACACCCAAAAGAAACTGAATTAGAAGGAAAAAATCAAATAATAAAACTACCCAGATGCATATGTTAAAATCCGAGCTACTACAAAATACAAAATGACAGATATATGATGAGTGAGCATTAAAACTTTCAAAAGCAACTGATGTGTTCTGGCCAAAGAAAGATTGACAGTGGATTTGACTCAAGCGCTCCTCTTAGTTAGATATCTTAATTGATAGAGAACAATGTACTTTCGAAATGCTTTCAGTTCCATTTGAATATTATTTTCTATCAAAGAAAGAGTTTAAGTTGCGTCGACTCAAGAGCTCTTCTATGGTAGTCTTCCTTTTGTCTTTGGAACTTCTTATATGTAGGGGTGCAATCTTCTTCTTTAACAGACATGCTGAGCTGAACAAAACACTGATCAATCAATTTTTTTTGAAAGGTAATCAATTAAATTATTGCCAGAAGTTTAATAGAGCAACAGAAATGAACTGATCAGCTCACTTTTGCAAACCTGTGGATGAATTCCCGACTAACTGCTGACGGAATAGAAGAGCTCCTATTAGTGCTACTCTCCCCATTTTTTACAAAAGAAAAAAAAATCCTTTTCTTTTTCTTCATTCTTTCTCTCTGAAAACAAACTACCTCAACAAATGTTGTACTTTAGTTTGTTTCTGTTGTGCCAACTTATTGCAAAACACGCATTATATAGAGGCGTGGCCACACTTAGTTAATGCTTCTTTCACGTTCTTTTGATTTTGTAGAGACATCTTTTTAATCCCATTGAATGAGTATGGTTGGCACCATCATTTCGGTGTACTACAGTGCCTTAGTACTAACAGACTTTAGTGCTCGGGTTTATGACAATAACAGATTTACCACCCTCCCCCCCCCCCCTCTTTTCTTTTTTTTTTTTTTCTAATTCCATGATTTTTTTCAGTGGTTCTTTCAGTTGTGCCAATTATTTTCTAATTTTAGTACATACGAAAAAGTGGAATTTTACAAGCATGTAGTGCGTCAGCTTCGTCGAACATGCCTTCAAAGTTTTATTTTCTCTTTTTTGGGTGGGTAAAGGGAGCAATAAGCATAATTTTGATGCGCAAGAGTTCTGAATCAAATCAGGAAACTACCTCTCGGCAACTTTATCTGGTTTATTTTTAAGGCTTATCAAGGATCAATTCATGTCTGTTACTGTCTTATTCAGATTAAAGAAGGATTATTTGTCTGTTACAAGATATGGCATTAAAATACACCGTAACTCGAGATACAGTAATACCCGAGTCTTTTACTGTAAGATGTTACAGCGAAAACATTGCAGGAAAATAGCTCATGCATTTTTTTGGTCTTGTCCTTTTCTGTAACCTTCGTGTTAGTCACTCGTAGTTTCTTTCAAATTAAGATGTGGTGGTACAAGTATTTGTTATATGACTTTAAAACAATTATTTGTTATTCGGTGTTCGAAATGCAGCTGCAGCAGAGTTAGCATGAACCGAGGAATGACGATTCAATAGACAACTTAAAACCGTAAAATCTTGGCGACCCGAGACTAGGCACAAGAGTTTGCGGCATAGCAGGGATAACATCATGTATTCATACTGTGAGACTATGTAAATATGACCTAATTAGGTCAGCCCATTTAAGAATACAGCTAAATGCCATTACTTTGAATCCATTATTATTTATTATTAACAGTTAAAAGTTACTCTGAACATAATTTAGGTGTGATTAATCCCAACAGTGTACCTGCTTTTGTGAACTACTCTTTGCTTTTCTTTTGTCCATATTTGTTGATAGTTTTATAACAGATGCGCGATTCAGTTTTTAATGCAGTTCTTTTTCCTTTCTCTCTTGAATCATCCGGTTTAATCCGGTTCGAGCAGGCCAAGGTCATACAGGTGTAAAGATTTCCTTCTTGACTTCTTAGACTGCTGCTCGGGTTCAAACTTTAGAAGTTTGGTTCAAACTTAAGGACTTCCGATTGAACTAAATCAACTCTTCGCTTGTTGATCTAGATACTCGAAAGTGAATACATTTGAGTATGTAACCCCTCGTCCTACCATACGGGACATGTATGATGTATCTGTAGTTGAAACTCTATTCACACGGAGGCATTAGTTGTGATGCTAGATTGCTAGGTGAAATGCAAGAAGCTAATAATTGTTATTTTTATCTAAACAAACCGTTTTAAGGACATTAAGTCCCCTATAATATAATACACAAAGGTAAGGCGTGAGAGTCGAGAACAAACAAATTTGTTTGAGCCTTCACATTCAAAGTTATAACTTAGGGGTGGTTTGTTCCGTGCGTGACTGTGTGAGTATGGGTTTAGAATCAGGTATCATACCATGGTGGTATGAGTTGTAACTTGATTCCTCATACCATATATTTGGTTCAACTATAAGTATTTGAACACTGGGTTCTAAAGGGTGAAATTAAAGTTGAGAGTACAGAAATAATAAAATGAGAGAAGAGCTGAAACCAGTAAAAAGGAAAATGATCGGAAAATTTCTGCAAAACTGTTATTACAGGTTAATGAAGGACCAATTATGTTAAAAGAGAACACATATAAAAGTTAGGTATACTCATTGTTAAAATAAGGAAAAATTATAATTTACCACTTATTATATTCCATTTTTTTTTAAATTACCACCTATTATTTTCAACTTCATAAATAACTACCTACTTTTTATGTTTGTTCCCATCATTTTACATTTTATTGACCTTTTTGTATAATTTCATTTTAACGACTTTCGGATATTTACAATGACTAAACTACCCCTATTATTAATTACATACGCTCACTCCCTCAATCACTACCCTTATACTCCTCATTTCACACATGTAAATTATTCCCCTTTCATTATCTTCATCGCTTAGAAATCTGGGTTATGTCATTAATTTCTTGGTGCCTTAGGAGACGTAATTCTGGTTCATTGCACTCGTTCTTCAATTTTTAGCTTACAATCGACAATTACCAGTATTGGTTTTGTCAATATCGTTACATGTAGCAGGATAATAATAGGATACTAGTTTTATTCCCGTGCAAAATTACACGGGGTTGGTATTATACTTGTATAAAAAACATTCAGTTTAATGCATAAATATTGATATAAAATTTCAATAACAGTTAATTAAAATTAAAGTTTTGAACAATACTTCGTATCATTTACAAATACTAGAAAAATTCTAATAAACTTACAAATTATAGTATTTTATGTAATCATCATTACTTTGCAAAACACGGTATGAAATACGCTAGAGAAATGTTTGTAATATCCGAGAGTAGAGAACTTGAGTATTATAGACAATAATTATTGACTTATTTCACAAACCAACCGTATTGATTGTAGACTCTTATCAACTATAAAATAAAAAAATATAGTATGAATGATAAATTAATATAACTTGACAACTTGTTCATTTTCAATTGAAGGTATGTATGTTCGATATATTCGTATTATAAAATAATCTGGAAAATTAAGAAAATAAGCAATATTGTTACATGTAACATCGGCGAAATGAAAAACATTTACACATGTTAACTTAGCAAACTTTAGCGACATGATTTTGGCTCATGTTAGTTGGATGGGTTTGTAATTATACGGGTACAACCTATGTTGAATTAGGCCGAACTAAGGAATACACAAAGCCCAAACACTTCAAATAAACTATCACAAATTCTATTTAAGACGGACATTATCCGTCTTAAACTTAACACAGGTCAAATACATATCAAATGATCCCACGTGTTCCCGAAAAAATAAATACAAAAAGTTTTGTCTTTATTACCACTATACAGTTTTGTTTGACCTGTGTTAAATTTAAGACGAATACTACCGTCTTAAGCATAACTTACTGAGAATCCATATGTGCCACTATATGACCATATATAATCTCACCATTCCAATCACCAAAATTCTACGTCACTAAAAGACCGACTATCTTCATTCCCTCCATATCGCCTACCTCTGTATTTTTATATCTTCTTCTACTCTTCCCTCTCTCATTTTCGTATAAATGTATGCGTGTGTTTCCTTTATCTCATATTCTCTTTTGTTTATATAATCCATAAATTTTAAAACAATTTAATTTGAAAAAAAAAAAATTACCCACTGTACATTACAATGTTATGTATGTTGCATTTCACCTTAGGAATGACAGATTTATTTTTAAATGCTTCTAATCTACATGGTAAATTTTTATTCCTTTTTTGGTTATAACGTAAGTATTTTTTATGCATGTAATTAGTCTAAACAAGTCGAATTTTTAATGGTTTTATACTCGTAACACATAAAAAACGGCACTTCGACAAATTTATTAGATCTATCTAAGTAGATTGTAGTGTGAGTATTTAGTGAGAGATTTAGAATAAGTAAGTAATTTTTTTTCGTAGTTTTCTAAAACCAAATTAAAGAAGATAAGTTCAAAAGAATGTATTTTTTGTGGGGTTTTATATTTTTTCAGTTTAAAAATCATTATTTTCAAATATTATTTTGATATGGGACATTCTAGATCCATATTTTACTTTATGGATTAACTGTTAAATAGTTTGTTAATGCATGCATTGAATAATTAATGTTGATATTTGACTGATTTTTAAATAATCTGACTAAAGCGGTGAGTTCTTATGAACTTATTTATTGAATTTTATTTTTTGCTTTAGTAAAATTATGAAAGGTGAAATTATATAATTCAGTAGTTTTTTGTTCATTGTAATTTAAAATTATTAATTTTCAGGATTTTTGACATATTAATGTAATTTATTATTAATGTAAAGTTTTAATTCATAATTTAGGATTATTAAAAAGTTGCATGTTCAAATTATTGTATTCCTTTAGTGTAAAAAAACAAATTGATGTATAAAATGCGGAAAACAGAATAAAGACAAAAAAAAAACTAACATGATGAGGTGGATCAATGTGGTGGCTTTAAATGTTCTTGTTTTAATAAAATGAAGATAAGATTAGTTAGTAAAATAATAAGGGTACTTTGGTCATCACAAATATCCGAAATTCCTTAAATTGAAATTGAGTCAAAATTTACACAAAAACGTCTATATAATGTAAAATACGTGAAAATGGTGGTGATAAACATGGAAAGTAGGTGATTATTTGTAAAGTTGAACTAAATAGGTGGTAATTTGTAAAAAAAATGGAACATAATAGGTAGTAAATCACAATTTTTCCTTAAATTAAAATATAGAGTATTTTAAGAAGCAACCCAATAATTTGGAGTATTCACATTTTAAATAACCCTAATTTTATTTTTACCAAATTATTCGTAACAGCTACTCCCTCCGTCTCAGTCATAATTTACACTTACTTTATTTTCCCTCACAAAATAAAGCAAGTGTAAACATCTTAGTGAAAAAAAGAGAAAATATTATTATTATTATTTTTTTAACCAAATTATGAATTTGACCGTATTTGACCCAACCTAAACCAAATAACCCCTAAATGCTTCAAAAACAAACCTGCAGGGGGTTTAGTGTGATACTGTGATATAGTAGTGTTTTTCCTAGAGTTTATCGAAAGACGAAAGTAAAGCAATGAAGTTGGGCGTTGGAGTGAGCTCATTTGTTGATTCATGCTGCTTTGCACATCCATCAACCTTCATTTCTAACTCTAACAACTTGTTCAGAGTTAACTTGTCATTATCTCTTCACTTTCCCACCAATCCCAATCCTAATCCTAAGGTATGTTTTACGAGCTCCAACTCGGGTTAAAGTTCAATTTGAGTGTTTGTTTTTTTGGGTTAAAGCATATGTTTTGGATAATGGCAGTCCAAGAATGAGGTGTTGGTGGTTGTGGGTGGCGGTCCAGCCGGAATCTATGGTGCAATTTGGGCTAAAACTATTGCACCCAACCTCAATGTTGTTGTTATTGACAAAGGTCAACCACTCTCTAAGGTAACCAACCTTAAAGCAAGACTTACTTATTACACAAATTCTCATTTAAGACGGCTCAAATACATAACAAATCACCCCACTTATTGCCTTGTGCAGGTGAAAGTATCTGGTGGAGGTAGATGCAATGTCACTACTGGACACTCTCCTGATAACATTGTAAGTGCCTTAGCTTAATTAGTCATCATGAAAAAAACTAAGTTGGTTTGTTTTGAGAAACCTATAATTTGCTGCTCTAGATTCTCGCCGAAAATTATCCTCGGGGACACAAAGAGTTGAGGGGTTCCTTCTTTAGTATGCATAGTCCAGCTGATACTATGTCCTGGTTTACTCATCATGGAGTCAAACTCAAGGTTTTTACATCTTTTACACACCCATTTCGGTTACCCTCTTTCGCTCTTATTTATTGAACAGCAACTGTAACTTGTGCTATCATTTTGTCATTTTTTTGTAATGTCAGACTGAAAGTGATGGCCGGGTTTTCCCTGTTAGTAACAGCTCATCGTCAGTAATTGACTGCCTTATGAATGAAATCAAGCAAAAAGGAGGTATGCTGTCTTTGCCTATCTCATAATGTACATGAACATCTTCCAATAGGGACACTTGAGGAAGAAAAGCTCCCACCGAAGGAGTCATCAATCCTTGTTTACTCATCAATATATACATTTTTTTGTGACAAAATTTAAACCTTAAAAACCCGAATTTGGATACTTTGGTATTTTATGAACTAATAATCTTGGAGTCTAGGGGTATGTTAGATGTTTCTTACAAATCGAAGATATATGTTAGGATTGGGGAAAACACAAAGGCACACCGTAGAAAATCTCAAAAGATTAAAAAGGCGGTATATTGCAAAGTACCATTTATAAAAGGGAGTGTTTAACAAAAAAACTCAAAATATAATGACCCGAAAAGTTTTATATTAGATATATCTTAATATCTTTGATGGTGGCAAGAAAGAAATCAACCACAGAAAGTGAGGAGAGATAAGATTTGTAAGGTTGAACGAGATAGTTATCAAGTCTAGAGAGAGAAAATAAAATATCATTATGAGAAAATATTAAAAGAAATGATGAATAAGAAAAAAAAAAAAAAGGCACGAGAAGATATTTTCGATCCGTATTCCAACTTGAACAAACCCGTATTGACCCAAGACATATTCGAACCCACTTGTAGTTCTATCCAACCGCATACCTGTTTGTCAGGTTTTTACTTATAGTCGGTTGAAGATGGATAGTAATTGAAATGACTACAGTGGTGTTAGCATTTAGAGGAACACTTCCTTAACTAACTTCGAATTGGAGTCGAATTGAGCCAATTTCATTTCCAAACAATAGGGTTCCCAAACTCCGGAATAGGCTCAAATCTAGAATTCAATTCCAATTCTAGGTTCCCAAACAAGGCATAACTAAAATAATATATTGATCCATTTCAAAGAGATGAAATGATTTTCAACCCATCTCAAAATGTAGGAAATGTTTGATATATTCGATTTAATAGCTCTTTTCTATTTTGGAGTAAGACTACGTAACTTCTGCACTTTAGAGTTTAGGTTCCTTATTTATGAGACGCTGTTTTTACTTTTTAGAACCTAACAGAACAGGTTATTAGCTGCCTCTAAGTGTAATTGTCCATGCGCTACAGTTTAATAAACTAAAAAACAGGGTCATCTTCTATCCATTGCCATTTAAAAATCATCCTAGTCATATGTTTTACGTTTGAGTACGCACTCTTTCAGTTTGTGTCTCGATGCCCGTAATAGCAGACTATTCTTCTAATTGTATTGCTGCCCCCTTGAATGCTCAATGCAGTTTCAATGCAGACTGGAAAGTCTGTAAGTACTGCTGCCACTAATGCTGCTGGGAAGTTTTTTCTCAAACTTGAAAAGCGTAATTCTGATTCTACTGACCTCATGGAAGCAGATTACCTATTACTTGCTACAGGAAGCAGCATGCAGGTTATTTAAATTATAGGATACCTCCACACACTTGACGGGAAACTGAAAAAAAAAGGACTTAATTTATCACAGGGTTATAGTCTTGCAGGTCAGTTTGGCCATTCTATTGTTGATCCAGTTCCAAGCCTCTTCACATTTAAGATCAAAGACCCAGGCTTGGCTGTATTATCAGGGGTACGTACCGGTTTCCTCCTAACCAACTCTCTTCTTGGCACTTTTGTTCATAGTTCAACTCAATGTGTGTGCCCCTGGCAGTGTAATAATAGGGACACATTTTCAACTAAAAAGAGGTGTATCAGTCTAGTGACTCCACAAAATGCAATGCATTAATGTTACAAGAATAGGCTACATAACCATAGTTTTAAAAAGCGTTAGGCTCACTGGGGCACTACCGCAACTAATGAGCCACTATATTTTGCAAACTTCATATGCTTACCTCTAGTTCTTTAATTAAGCTCTTCCTTTTGGCCCATTATACTTAGACTTCACTTCTGTACTTACTATCCCTTTTTAAAATCCAAAATGGGTACTCTTGCACAAAATTTGATTTTAAAAATAAAGATTTGTTTATAAAAACAGTGCTTCATGTGCATTGACGTCCGGCTTGCACCTGTAAGAAATCAACCAACAATCCATATTTCACTGTCTTTTACTAACGATGTTTGCAGCTTTCAATGGAAAATGCAAACTACCTGCTGATGATTTAAGAACTTCTTCAACCACCTACCCCTGCCATACGGAACATAAATTTGATTATAATGTAGGTTACGTTCTCTAAGGTGAAGGCCAAACTCAAAGTGGAAAATGGTGGAAGAAATATCCCACAGTATACACAGGCATGATATCTCTAGTCGATGAATTTATTATCTATGTGATAGTACCCGAATATATCACTATAATTGACCATTAGTGTTGGTGTTAGGTTGGGCCTATGCTTGTCACTCATTGGGGTGTCAGTGGTCCTGTTATTCTGCGGCTGTCTGCTTGGTCAGCCCGTAATCTTTATGGTTCATCATACAAAGGTAACAAGACGTCTGAATATTTTGTGGGCACATTTTAACTATTTTTATGCGTTTCTAATTTCATTTTGTTGATCCAGGGACACTTATCGTCGATTTTGCTCCTGATCTTAATAATGAAAAAGTGAAGTCTATCCTTCTGAACCACAAGAAGTTGTTCGCGGTAGTAAACTCTTGGCTTTTATAACTTTTTCTTCTTTTTGTTTACAATGTTTTCCTTCTAAATCTGCAATCTGTATTATAATTTAGCTAGTATCTTTATCTGTAGTCTATTGAGAGTGGTGGGGATGGGGGTGCATGTTGTGTGTGTATGTGAAAGTGTGAAACCTAGCTGCCGCATTGAGTATCTACTCTGTGAATGTATTTCTTCATATCATCCCCGTCAGTGGAATCCGTGACTCATAACCTCGGTACTAATTCATCATCAACAAAACTGCCCTTGTGGCTTCTTTATAAAACAATATAATCACCTTTTGGCTATGCTGTTCTTGTAAATCAACTTTTTTCTGTTTGATCTATATTCCCATTTTTGACTAGCCTTATTAAAAAAGCTCTCTCTTTCTATAATACTCTATCATGCTCACAAGCTAGATAAATGTTGGGATATAAAAAAGGGTTTTGGTTAGGCCATGCAGTAATATTTCTCAATTTGTGGCTTCGCACTGCAATATATCTGAAATCTGCTTCTGTTCATTGACATGCATACATATACAGAAGCAGAAGGTGGTAAATTCAAGTCCTACAGAGTTTGGTTTAGTCAAAAGATTTTGGAAATATTTGCTGAACCGTGAGGTATTACCCCTTGAGAGAGTTTTTTTTTTAGCAAGATATGCAGTGTTATACTATTCTATTTATAATTAAATCATTTCGAGATATGCAATTAAAACCACTTCACTTGTATGTAGGGTTTTGCTGATGATGTCTTATGGGCTTCCATTTCCAGCAATGCACTGTTTGGTATCGCTTCCTTGTTAAAACAATGTGTGTTCGAAGTTACAGGGAAGGTACGATACTTTTCCTCTCCCTCCCTTTGATCATACTTGTGTGTTCTTTCAATGGGTTTGAAGATTTGATACTTTGACTGCTTCTTAAGGGCCAATTCAAAGATGAATTTGTCACTGCGGGAGGTGTTCCATTATCTGAGGTACTCATTGTCCTCTTCATACATTATATTTTGGATTCCCTTGTTGATATGGTGATTACAACATATTTCACTTCTCTTGATTTAGATTTCATTGAACACTATGGAAAGCAAATTGCATTCAAACCTATTCTTTGCAGGAGAGGTAATTCCTTGACATGTTCCTTGTGAGTCTTGTCCCTCGGATGCTTAGGACTAAACCTGGCTTGTGGGTCAACCAGGTTGGGTCATTTTGGTATATTGTGTTCTCTGTGTTGAGTCATTTTAGGTTCGAGCTGGCCAGCTCTGGTACCGATTGTTATGTTTTGGCTCTCGCCTGAGTTGAGTCGTTTTTGCTCATGCTTATTAAGTATTTGTCATTTGTTACACAGATAATTTATTGTGTAATTTCAAATCAGTCATATAGGTTTCTTTAAGGTCCTTCCAGTCCGGTGGTTGTCACGCTCCTTTTCAATCTCAGGGACTATTGACAGTGTTCTAAACTTCTGTTAGGATGTATTAAACTTAGGCTTGTATTATCACCTACTACCTGTTAGAGTCTATTTTCAGGCCCTCCCACCTATTCTGTTAATCTCTCTCTTTCTCTTTTCCTGCCCTCCCCCATTTTTCATTGCAAATTCTGATTTCAGACATGTGAATCCATCTGAAAGTAAGACGGATAAAGTGTGACCGTTTTACAATAAAATGTGAATATTTCCTGATCAAAAGTTCCCATCAGTTTACTATTAGAAAGTGATGATTTTAGTTATTAACTTTTTATCATTATTTTTAAATGGTCACTCAACTTTTATCGTCTTCTTTTAAAAACGTCTTAAGGGTGACTAACTGCTTTTTCATTTAGGCATCTACTATTCTAAAGTCTAGGACGCTATTAGACTTTACATTTAAGCCATTAAATTACCTTCTGGTGTAGATATTGAACATCGATGGAGTCACCGGAGGATTCAATTTTCAGGTTCGAGATCCATTCTAATTTTCTGTTACGCAGATACATATGGAAGTTACAGAACCAACTGTCTACGTATGGTACTCTTTGCTATGTTTTGTATGAGAGTAACCATTTACCCCTGGAATCTATTACTCTCATAGAAGGGTAATACATTACCCACCCACCCCCATGGAAGAAGATTAATGGGGGTAAAAGATCACCTGAATAATCAATACCCTTATATGCCAATGCTATCATCAAGGAACCCATTACTCGTGCAATTACCTTCTCTAGTAATTATCTCCCAATTAAAGTTTAGCCTCTAATTATTCCTTAGATTCCAGGCAATTCCCCTCTGTTATGATCGGTCGGCTCATAACTACGAAAAACTGTACTTTGAGAATTGATACCAAATCCCTTCGGATGGTTCCCACCTTTTTAAAAGGCAAAAGAAAGTCACATCGATGGTCCTTTGTGGTTAATTTATGGAAAGCAGTGTTTATTTGTGGTGATGTGATCGTTTACTTACTTAGGTCATGCATCTGCCTTAAAATGGTCATCCAAATACAAATAAAAAAGGCTTGTGACTTGTGAGCCTGCTTGGGCTTGAGTTGAGGATAGTTATTTGGAGGGAGAAACTAATAGAAATTAGAGGTAATGCTGGTGGTGGATAGAGGAAGGAGATGAAGAGGTGGTGGCAGAACAAACCTCGTTCTAGAGTAATATTCCCCGCCACTCCTTCATTTTCCCTTCATTGCTTGCTTCCCACGACCATGGACCATTATTTCCCTCATTTTCTCCTTATTGTTGACTAACAGATTTCAGTAATATTACCCCAAATCTACGCGAGTCGTAACAATTACAATTTTGAACTGAGTGAGTTCCAAAAGGACTCT
Organism: Heliosperma pusillum; assembly: GCA_022085475.1. Taxonomy (NCBI): domain Eukaryota; kingdom Viridiplantae; phylum Streptophyta; class Magnoliopsida; order Caryophyllales; family Caryophyllaceae; genus Heliosperma; species Heliosperma pusillum. The sequence continues at coordinate 67,506 of JAIUZE010001828.1, read as the reverse complement.
CTTCAAGCAGTTGTTTTCTAATCGATGCTTTCTGCTGTGGAGCATTATTTCAAGTTTTTTGTTTGCGTTTGTTTCATTGATTTTTATGTACTATATCACTTTTGCATTTTGATACGATGCAACAACATCAGCTCAAGTTCCAAGTGTCTCAAAAGGCTCTCGCTGATCTGCACTTTTCTTTTAGTAATCTCACGCGTTACTCTGTCAATCTAAGTTGGCTGATTGAGAACCATTACGCTGTTCAAAAAATGTCTGCTTTTTTACTCAAAAATTACCTGTCTTTTCTATGTTTATTACGGAGTAACTCTTAAGTACTACAGTGATGTGCATTTTATTGTAGACTAGTAACTGACATTGCTTACATGCAAATTGAAAGTGCATTCTTTTGGTACATTTTGCATCAAAATCTCGGTGCTTGCTTGTTTGCTTATAGGCATTTTTTTTTCTGAAGAATGCTTGGACAGGTGGATATATTGCTGGCACGGCCATTGGAAACTTAGCATTGGGCTTAGTTCATTAGATAAGATTGTAATAAATTGGGAAGTTCATCGCACATCAAGCCAACACAATGGGAAGCCAGGTCGCCAAGTATCTAGACTCGTCGAATGATCGAGTTGATTCTGGCTTCAATTTAAGTCTGGTTCAAATTACTCACTGAGCCAAGTCCATATTTTTGGTTATATATAAGCAAGTAGTTTGAGTTTCCGGTTGAAGACTCCCTGGTCATGAACGTCAGCTTTCAGGTTGGGTCTGATTTGGGCAGGTCTATATTGACGTCTTCAGCCTCACAACATCACAAGGCATTGCAAACTGGACGTTTAGAAATGGGAAATGGAGTTAGTTTTTGGACAAGGAAAGTTCTGCACGTTGAGCTGCTGGCTGGCAGTACTATGTCAATATTAACGTGACTACAAATAAATAGACTAAATATAAGCTTAGAAAAGTTGACAATACGTTTCACAAGTATTTTAGGTATATTTTCAATGAATTTCCAATACATGGTTATAGACTTATAGCTAATTTATACTCCCTTTGTGCCGTTTAATAATTTACATTTGTTTTTTTTCCTTCCACAAAATAAAGGCAACGTAAACAATTTACTTAGACAGAGTAGTAAACCTAAAATGTATTTTGCATAACTGAAATTGCTCTGTTGTATCATTAGCCCATTCAAAACATGGTCAAACACGAAAGTGGTAAATTAACCCCTCTAATTTGCTTAGTACTGAAATTCACCCCCTTGACCTTGTCACAAATTCTTATTGAAAACGGACATATTTGTCTTTAATGAAAACGGGTCGGGTTACCTCTAACAAAGAGACAAGTGAGAAACCGTAACTTTGTTTTGTAGTATTTCGCCCCCTAAACTTTGATTTTGGGTGAAGTCAAATCCTTTTCATCTCCGACCACAATCTCGCCAAATACTCAATATCTCATGTCTTATCACAAAATCTCATTTAAGACGGGTTGACTGTCTTAAGCTTAAGACGGGTCAAGTCTCTCACAAATAACAAGTGAGGGGCAAGTAAGAGTAAATGAATCCCCCAACTTGCTCTTTGTAGGAGAGGTTCGACTCATCACTAATAGACTTATAGACATTAATAGTATCACGTTAAAACATTTTATGAGAGAAGATTTCCAACACTACGCAAGAGTCCAACACATATTTCGCTTTTTTCTCTCATTGTCTTTTCCCGCCACGTGTAACTAGTCCTGACAAACGGATTATTCGGATCGGGTTTGAGTCGGGTTAATTCGGGTCGGGTCAGGTTAGTTCAGGTCTATCATATTATCGAGTTAGTTCGGGCCGGGTCGGGTTGTTTCTGGTTTCGGGTGATTTTCGGGTAAGTTGATCGGGTCAGTTTCGGGTTAACGGGTCGGGTTATTTCGGATCCGGGTCATTTTCAGGTCAATAATTAAGAAAAAAAAAATGCATATATCATTTCAAGTCTTTTTGTTCAATTAGAGTTATAGTTTTTTCTGGTCATTTTCGGATCGGGTCATTTCGGGTCGTCGGGTCAGTTTCGGGTCGACGCACTTCGGGTGAAGTTCGGGTCGGGTCGGGTTAATTCGGGTTTTGGGTTTTGCAACTCGGGTTAATTTCGGGTCTCGGGTCAGCCTTTTCGAGTCGAGTCATTCGGGTCGGGTTGCTTTTGCCATGTCTACGTGTAACCATCTCCACTCACTTATTATCCCATTTGCATCCTCTCTATTTATTTCTCTCCATTTTCTCTCTAATACACCTATATTACATTACATATCTCATTTTTATTCATTTACCTTTTTCTATTCAAGAATACCACCCAATCTATCCAAAATTAGATCTGATCCATTAAAAGGTAATGAACCTCTAATTCTTTTTGAAGAAATAAAGACGATTCTTACTCCTTGTTATCCCCTAAAACTACCCAATTATTTTCATCCAACCTTAGCCTCAAGAGCTTAATTTTTTTTTCTGTCAATCTTTACTTATTTTTACCAATCTCTTAAATTTGTGACTTTATCTTGTAAGTTTATTAGTAGTATAATGTGACTATGTGAGTAGAGAATAAATTAAAAAATAGATTTGATTGTCAGGGTTTACTTTGCATAAACATGTATGGTGGAGAAAAAACGATAGATGGATTATCAGTCTGGCTCGGATTTTTCTTGTGGAGCTTAATGAATTCCATGAGAAACTAGGAATATGGATGATAATGAGACGAGACAACTTGCGAGCAACTCGAAATCGGCTCGATCAAAGTTGAGCTTGTGTAAGCTCGGCTCGATAGTTTAACGAGTTAAGCCGAACAAACATTGGCTCGGCTCGAAAAGCTCGCGAGCAGCTCAAATTTATGAGGTTAAGTAAGTTATTGCTCATATTTTATAAAAATATTTTATCATGATTGTATCTTTGCATCACCTAAAGCTGGCCAAAATTGCGGGTCGGCCCGGCCCGGTATGGCCCGGCCCGGCATCCCGGTTCACCAAAAAAATGGCCCGCCAACCCGTGTTCTCAGCCCGCCTATCAAACCGGGACGATCCCGGTTTGGTGATGGTGGAACCCGGCCCGGTTGCCAGCCCGCCCCCTGACCCGTGACCCGCACTAAACCACTTGGCCCGGTTGGCCCGGCCTGGTTTAGTGTGGGCCGACCGTTGGCTTTGCTTTATCGCTTTTTTTTTTCTAAAGATTTGAATTCAAAAGTGTACATTTTTCCCCCCTAATTTGTTCTATAAATAACCACTTCATTTAACCTAATTTCTCACACAATTCTCTAGTTTACATCTTCTTAATCTTCTAATTATTCTCAAATACATAAGTTATAATTATTCAAAAATACTCAAGTTATAATTATTAATTTATTATTATCAATTACTCAAGTATAATCTTCTAATTACTCAAGTATTCTCAAATTTCGTTAGAAGTCCCAACAATATTCAAATCATCAACATAAACAGCAATAACAACAAATCCGGATTCTGGCCTCTTTATGAAAAGGCAAGGACAAATAGGGTCGTTTTTATAACCTTCCTTCAACAAATATTCACTGAGACGGTTATACCACATACGTCCGGACTGTTTTAAACCGTACAAAGATTTGTTTAATTTGATTGAATACTGCTCACGTGGACTTGATTTCATTGTCTCGGGAAGCTTAAAGCCTTCAGGGAGTTTCATGTATATTTCATTATCAAGTGAGCCATACAAATAAGCAAGGACAACGTCCATTAGACGTAAATCAACTCCCTCCCTCATAGCCAGACTTATCAAATAACGGAAAGTAGTTGTATCCATTACAGGAGAGTATGTCTCTTCATAATCAATACCAGGTCTTTGTGAAAAACCTTGTGCAACTAAACGAGCCTTGTATCTGACTATGTCACCATTTTCATTTCTTTTTCGCACAAACACCCATTTGTAGCCAACAGGCTTTACTCCACTGGGTGTGCGAATTACTGACCCAAACACCTCTCATTTAGCTAATGATTTTAATTCTGCCTCAATAGCATCTTTCCATTTTGGCCAATCAATTCTACATCTGCACTGATCAACAGACTTTGGTTCATGATCCTCATTTTCATGCATGATATCAAGCGCTACATTAAATGCAAAAACACCATCATCGACGTCGATTTTATTTCGGTTCCATGTTTGTCTAGACATGACATAATTTATTGAGATCTCTTCACAATCATTATTTTCAGGTACCTGAGTCTCTTCTAGATTGATATTATCAGTCATGTCTACAAGCTTTTCAGGGGGCTTTTCAAAAGCTATCATATCCTCAACATTGTCATCATAGACTTTTGCTCCTTTTTGTTTACGAGGATTTTTATCTTTAGAACCGATACGTTTACCACGCTTCATGCGTGCCTTAGACTCATTTGCAAGTAAAAATCCTTCAGGGACATTAATTTTAGCTGGAGCATTTACATCTGGTATATGAGATTCTATCACTCGTTTTGGATCAGTGAAAGCATTTGGCAGTTGATTTGCTAATTGTTGTAAATGAATTATCCTTTGAACTTCAAGTTCACATTGTTTAGTGCGAGGATCTAAATAAGATAGTGATAATTCATTCCAACTTATCTCTTTTACCAGTTGTTTGTTTTCTCCCCCTAATGTTGGGAAAACTGATTCATAAAAATGACAATCAGCAAAACGGGCCGTAAATAAATCTCCTGTAGATGGCTCTAAATATTTAATAATCGATGGAGATTCGAAACCAACATATATTCCCAACCTTCTTTGAGGTCCCATCTTTGTACGTTGTGGTGGACTAATGGGAACATATACACCACAACCAAAAATTCTTAGATGGGAACATTTGGTTCATGACCAAAAACTAACTTTAGGGGAGATGATTTATGATAACTTGTTGGTCTGATGCGAATTAATGTTGCTGCATGTAAAACAGCATGCCCCCATGCTGAGATAGGCAATTTAGACCTCATAAGCATTGGTCTTGCAATCAATTGAATGCGTTTTATTAATGACTCAGTAAGGCCATTTTGAGTGTGAACATGAGCTACTGGATGTTCAACACTTATCCCAATAGACATACAATAGTCATCAAAAAATTGTGAACTAAAATTCACCAGCGTTGTCAAAACGAATATTTTTAATGGGATAATCTGGAAAGTGAGCTCTTAATCTTATCAACTGAGCTAATAATGTCGCAAACGCTAGGTTGCGAGTTGATAACAAGGACACATGTGACCATCTGGTTGATGCATCAATTAATACCATAAAGTATCGAAATGGTCCACTTGGTGGATGTATAGGTCCACAAATATCACCTTGTATTCTTTCCAGAAATGTAAGGGATTCATGGCCTATCTTTGTAGGAGATGGTCTAATGATTAGTTTGCCTTGTGAACAAGCAGCACATGAAAAATCACTAGATTGAAGAATCTTCTGGTTCTTCAATAAATGTCCACATGAATTTTCAATGATTTTCCGCATCATTAATGATCCGGGATGGCCAAACCGGTCATGCCTAACAATAAAGTTGTTTTTATCTGTAAGCTTCTGATTTACTAGTGCATGAGATTCAATTGCACAAATGTTCAAAAAATACAAGCCAGAGGACAATGCTGGTAGTTTCTCCAACACACTTTTATTGTTCAAATTTGAACGTGTGATATATAGGTATTCAACCCCTTTCTCATTTGCTGTCTCAACATGAAATCCATTTCCGCGGATATCATTAAAACTCAGCAAATTTCTTTTAGATCTATGATAGTATAAAGCCTCCTGAATTTCAATAATTGTTTCATTAGGCAACAAATATTAGCTCTTTCGGAGCCCTCAATTAATTTTGTACTACCAGCAATTGTACAAACATTCGTCTTTTGCTCTTTAAGACAAATAAAATATTTCTTATTTTTAAGAATTGTGTGCGTAGTCGCACTATCCGCGAGGCATACATTTTCAGGTGTAGCTCCCATAATCTTCATAGAATAAATTATATGTGATAAGATACATGCGTAAATTAATAAACAGGAAAATAAATACTCTATGTAAAATATTTACCATGACATTATCATTACTTTATGTGAAACATGTGGCAAATATTCAATAATATGTATGAATGTCATGTGGTTAATAAACATGTATCAAACGTTTTTTTTTTAGACATGTATCAAACGTGTTTTTATTATTTCGCAAGTTCATGATATTAAAACCATGTATTTAATAATAACTTGGCAAAGATAAAGCTGTAACATTATAATTAAATTCAAAATGCGATTACCAAAATAAAATTATTAATAGTTACCATGAAACTGTCTAAAAAAAACATACGTAATAATATCTGAAACAAAGGAATAACGAACTAAACAAAAAATGAATAACTTAATTAATACAAATAAATTTTTAGTCGAATTTCTGGGCACTTCCGTCTTCAATCAAATGGTCAATTCTTCCATCAGGGTTAGAAAGAAAATTTGAGATATCCAAATCCATAAATTCGCCAGAAATTAAAGGTAGATTACTACCACCATCAGCATAATTTTTCTCAGTATTATCATACTCGGCAGCAAAATTTGCTTCTATATTCTTTCCTTTGTTATTTTTGAGAGACTTGTTATAAAGCTCCACTAGATGTTGAGGCGTACGACAGGTACGAGCCCAATGACCTTTACTGCCACAAAGGTGGCATGGATTTTCAACACCTTTTCTATTCTTGTCATATGGACTATTTTTTTTGTTCCCACTTTTGGTGAGAATGTGATTTTTTAAACTTTCCACCTCTACCACCTCGATAATTTCCTCGTCCACGTTCAGGGCCACAACTTCTGGCATGACCCGAATATTTGTTTTTATTATCATACTTTGTCGCATTCACTTCAGGGAATGGATCAGTACCAGTTGGACGAGATTGGTGGTTTTTTAACAATATTTCATTGTTCTGTTCAGCCACTAGTAAACAAGAGATTAGTTCAGAGTATTTCTTAAAACCTCTCTGACGATATTGCTGCGACAGGAGCAATTGTGAACCATGAAAGGTTTGATATGTTTTTTCTAACATATCTGCGTTAGATACTTTTTCTCCACATAAAGTTAACTGTGAAGTAATTCTGAACATAGCTGAATTATAATCACTGATAGATTTAAAATCTTGTAATATCAGGTGTATCCAGTCATATCTAGATTTAGGAAGAATTACTGTTTTGAGATGGTCATACCTTTCTTTCAGATTTTGCCATAAGATCAAAGGATCTTTTACAGTTAAATATTCATATTTCAGCCCTTCATGGAGATGACGACGGAGAAAAATCATAGCTCTTGCCTTATTTTGAGCGGATAGAGTATTTCCCACTTTAATAGTATCACCAAGACTATTAGCGTCAAGGTGTATTTCGGCATCCAGTACCCATTCAGAATAATTATTTCCAGAGATATCCAAGGCCGCAAAATCAAGTTTGGCCAAATTTGACATGATTAAACTATCAAGAAAATAAAATAAATCAGATACAACAATATGATGAACTATATTTGAAAATTAAATTTAAAACAATTAGTGATGAGTAATGTGTAACAATACAAATTTGTAGTAGTGACAAAGAACAATATGGACAACAAGGTGAATTAGGGTTAGAGACAAACATGCATAATATGATTAAACGTTTTATCAATTTGGTGCAAAATAAAGTGACAAACAACAAGGTGTTAAAATTAGACGTACCGATGACGCGTTGATAGAAAATTAAAATTAGGGTTAAAGACTCGTGCTGATAACGTGTTATGAATTAGAGAGAAATATAAGAGAGAGTAGAGACAAAAGTGTGTGTATTTTATTCATAGGCAAGGGGTATATATAGTAGAGGGATACAAGATATGATACTATATGGACATCCATATAATATCTATTAGATATTTCATAACATAAAATAGTCTTAATTCTTTCTTTAAATTTTTCTTAATATCTCTAATTCTATCATAAATCGTAATGTCTCAAAATAACAACATTGATATTCCACTAGAAATTGATCAAGAGGAGATGGAAAGAATGTTTGATGGTAAATACTTTGATATTCTTTTACTTCTTAATGTTTTTAATTTTATCATTTCATTTCTTCATACACTAAATTATACAGTAAGTAATTTGATTATATTATTAATTAAAAATATAATCAAATTAATTGATACATATTCTAAAATTCTAAATATTTATTAATTGATATTCTAATTTGTACTTCTTTATATTGTAAATTTGTAATTAAATGATTATATATTAATTGATTTGCTTTTATATTAGTATGTTACTAATTAGTTTTTTTTATTATGTTTACTAACTCAAGTTCCACATACCCAAGAATCTCAAACCTTTGTTGCTTTGGGTTCGACTACCAAAAATACCGGTGGTAGGAAATGCGATATTTCTTGGGTTTGATTGTTTTACAACAAAGTACCTCAAGATGGTGAGGCAAGCCAAGGTCCGAAAAACTTTATATGTTCTTGTAAAGTTTGTGCTCAAGAGGGGCGGAAGCCGGTCATCTCTTATAAATGGAAGAAGGGAACGGGAACGGGAACTTTGACTCGCCACTTGGAAAGTAAGCATGGGCTAGATGCTAAAAATTACAAATCCGGTGGAGGAAAGAAAAATCAACCAACAATAAGTGGCTATGCATCGTCGACTCCCGGTGGAGGTAAACCGTTTTTTTATAACCGACAAGATATGATTGATAACATGGCTAAATATGTTTGCATGACCGAGCAACCTTTCACTTATGGTGATAGTGAAGAGTTGGAGGAATTTCTTAAATTGTCTTTACAACCGCTTTATTATAAAGTTTCAAGACAAACATTAAAACACCGTACTCAAAAACAATATAAACAAGTTAGAAATGAATTGATTGCTTTTTTTTCAACATATAAAAATCGTGTTTGTTTAACTAGTGATTGTTGTTTAACCTTATTTATGTATTACCGTACATTGGATTGATGATGATTTTAGATTAGAGAAATGTATTATTGCTTTTGATTTAATGGAAGAATAACGTCACACCGGTTACAATATTTACACTCGTATTAACAACACAATTAACGAGTTTAATTTAAACAACAAAATCATGTCTTTTTCTTTTGATAATGCTTCCGCCAATTACACAAAATGTATTGAACATGTTAAACTAAATATGAACTTGATATTAAATGGAGAACTAGTCCATATTAGATGTTGTGCTCACATTGTTAACTTGTCCGCCCAAGAAGGTATTGCTTGTAAACATAAATTATAAGATCTTGATTAAAGCAATAATTACTGAAAGGTACTTACGTGGTGCAGCCATCAGATCAGATAATAAAGTTACTTGAGAAAGATAAAAATTAAACCCTTATTGCTTTGCCTTCTCCTGCCTTCCTTATTCTCTAATTCACTTTCTTTATGTGTGTTTCTTAATATGAATGAATTAGGTTAAAGCACAAACAGGTGTACTTATATAGAGAGGTGGCAGGAGGGGCTTAATAGAATAAGTAGTCAGATATGTTAATGGCCTGTAAACATTAACCGTAATCCACTTAAACTAGGACTCCTATTAAAAACCCGAAACAATATATTTAACCATTATTTAATTAAGGCGACTGATATCAGTAATTAGGTCCACATAATAGAGAATTAAATAATAATAATACAATAACTCTTACATTCTCCCACTTGGACCATATTACTGATTAAAACATAATGTCACGTTTAATTATAACATAAGGCGCATAAACGGTTAAATGAATACATAATGGGTTCATCTTAATTACCCTGATCATCCCTGAACAACTGGTTGAGTCATGGCGGAGACACTACTATAAAAGAGAAGTGGTCCTTCCATGTACTACAGACCAATCACTTAGAATAATCAGTCTGTACAAGGAGCAAACATAATCCCCAAATAATGTCCTTGAGGAAAAGAACTGATTCTGTTAATCGTGCATCAATAATGTATACAAAACAATAATACGATACAGAAACACGTTCGGAAATCATTATCATAATAAAACATAAGTCGATTAATCAAAACATAAGTGTCATTATTACAAAGCACTAGCATGATCCAAACATAAACGAAAAGCCTTAATGATTATCCTCCAGACCCATATCAATAGCATGCTTCAAAAATGTCTTTGGAGGTAATCCCTTAGTTAAAGGATCTGCTATATTAGCACTAGTCATAATGTGCTCAATTGACACAGTGTTTTTCCGAACTTCCTCCTTAACTGACAAGTATTTCATTTCCATGTGCTTTATCCCTTTAGAATACTTGTCATTCTTCGAAAAGAAGACAGCTGCGGTATTATCACAATAAATCCTCAACGGCCTTGCAACAGAATTCATAATGCTAAGCCCTGAGAGAAAATTCCGCAACCATAAAGCTTGAATAGTAGCCTCAAAGCACGCTACAAACTCAACTTCCATAGTGGATGAGGCAATAATTGTTTGTTTAGCACTTTTCCAGGAGATTGCTCCCCCAGCTAAAACAAACACATAACCAAAAGTGCTTTTACTTGAGTCCACGCATCCTCCAAAATCTGAGTCAGCATATCCAAGAACCTCCAGCTGATCAGTATGTCTATAAGTGAGCATTTTGTCCCTTGTTCCCTTCAAGTACCTTAAAACCTTCTTAGCCGCACTTCAATGACCCATTCCAGGATTGGACTGATATCGACCCAACATACCTACTGCAAAACTTATGTCAGGTCTTGTACAGACCTGCGCATACATTAAGCTTCCAACCAGAGATGCATAAGGAAAGTTTTTCATGGTATTTCGTTCTAGCTCAGTCTTAGGACACATACTTAGGCTGAACTTATCCCCTTTCTGAATAGGAACATCATTGGGATTACATTTTACCATGTTAAATCTTTCTAAAACTTTGCTGATATAGGCTTTCTGAGACAAACCTAATGTCCTTTGTGATCTGTCTCGAGATATTTCCACCCCGATCACATAGGACGCCTCTCCCATATCTTTCATCTCAAAGTTGCTTGATAGGAAATCTTTAGTTTGACGTAATAGTCCCAAATCACGTCACTGCTTGCTATAAGTATGTCATCGACATATAGAACCAAAAATGCAAACTTACTCCCTCTGATCTTCAGGTATATACACTGATCAACAGTGTTTTCTTGAAACCCAAAGGAGGTAATGGTATTATGGAACTTAATATACCATTGTCGAGAAGCTTGCTTAAGTCCATAAATGGACTTCTTTAATATACAGACCTTGTCCTCTTTGCCATCAATAATGAAGCCTTCAGGCTGAGCCATGTAGACTTCTTCTTCCAAACTCCCATTCAAGAATGCCGTTTTCACATCCATTTGATGTAGCTCTAAATCAAAATGAGCTACAAAAGCTAAAATGATCCGTAATGAATCCTTCTTAGAAACTGGAGAGAAGGTTTCATTATAATCAATGCCTTCTTTCTGATTAAAGCCTTTAGCTACTAGTCTGGCTTTATGTCGTTCAATATTACCCGAGGAGTCGCGCTTGGTCTTAAAGACCCACTTGCAGCCGACAGCCTTATGACCTACTGGTAAATTGACCAACTCCCAGACCTCATTCTTAGCCATAGACTCCATCTCTTCTTTCATGGCATTAATCCATTTATCGGAATCATTACAATTCATAGCTTGTGAAAACGTAACCGGATCATTATCAATACTAATGTCAAATTCACATTGTTGTAGATATACATAGTCATCTGAAGTAGTTGGCTTTCTAGGTCTTGTGGACCTTCTTAATACTATTTCATTGGCTGTATCAACAACTTCAGTGGCAATGTTATCATTCGGAAATGGAGGGTCATCAACGTTAGGTTCCACAATATTGACTGGGTCAACATTATCATTATGTGGAACTTCATCAATTGAAATTGGGGGCAGAGAAGCTGGAATTGCCACCCTAACTTCATTGACTATGACATCCCTTACCTGATCACTCCCACTAACTTCGCCATTCTCAAGGAATTTGGCATTTCCGGTTTCTACAATTCTTGTTTTGTGTGTAGGACAGTAAAACCTATACCCTTTAGACTTTTCTGGATAACCGATAAAGAACCCACTAATGGTTCTTTGATCGAGTTTCCTTTCATGTGGATTATAAATGCGTGCCTCTGCTGGGCATCCCCATACATGCAAATGTTGAAGACTCGGTTTCCACCCTTTCCACAGTTCAAATGGTGTCTTTGAAACTGCCTTACTGGGAACCCGGTTTCCAACATACACAGCAGTCATAAGGGCATGCATCCACAACTTCATGGGTAAGTTGGTATTACTCATCATTGTCCTTACAGCCTCTAATAGGGTTCGATTACGCCTCTCAGCTACACCATTCATCCATGGAGAACCAGAAGTTGTGTACTGAGGGACAATACCCAAACTTTCAAGGAGTTTTGCAAAGGGACCAGGATGTTGTCCTGATTCATCATATTTGCCATAATATTCACCACCTCTATCTGACCTTATGATTTTCACTTTCTTTCCCAATTGCCTTTCCACCTCCTTAATGTAAACCTCTAAAGCGTTTACTGATTGAGATTTTTCATGCAAAAGGTAAAGGTAACAATAACGTGAATAATCATCGATAAATGTGATGAAATATTTATCTCCGCTCATGGAGGGAACATCAAAAGGACCACAAATGTCTGTATGTATAATTTCTAATAACGCAGTGCTTCTTGTGGACCCTTTCTTGGTGTGTTTGGTTTGCTTACCTTTAATGCATTCCACACACGTCCCAAAATCCGTAAAATCAAGAGAAGGTAACATATTGTTTTTAACCAATATGTTCATTCTTTCTCTTGAAATATGGGTCAAACGTTTATGCCACAAGAAGGAGGAACTTTCATTAGATCTTCCACGTTTCGAACCAACATTATTATGCAGAGAAACATTATGAGAAACACAAAGAGATTCTGAAAACAATTTATCTAAATAAATACGATATAATCCGTTTTCTAAAATCCCAGAACCAACAAAAATATTGTCTCGATACATACTGAAACAACCTTGTCCAAAACATAATTTAAAACCATTATTATCTAACTTAGAAACTGAAATTAAATTGCGTCCGAAGGAGGGAACATAAAGTGTATCCTCCAAAATCAACTTAAATCCAGTGCTTAATTCCAAGCTAAATCTTCCAATGGCTTCTACTGAGGCTTTTTCTTTATTCCCCATGTATAAGGAGGCCTCATTTGGATTTATGGTTCTTGTCGTAAGGAATCCCTGTAAGGAATTCGAAATGTGTACATTAGAGCCTGTATCTAGCCACCAAGTGTTAGAAGGAACTTCAACATAATTTGATTCGAAACATACTAAAGCCAAAGGCTTACCCTTCTTTTCGAACCAATTCTTACGCTTTATGCAGTCTTGCTGAAAGTGCCCAGGTTTTCTACAGAAAAAGCAACTTTCCTGCTTCTTAATTTCCTTCTTTACGCCAGATGCAGACGGTTTATCAGAAGGGCTTGGCTTAATGCCCTTCCTGTTTCCAAACTTACCTTTAGATTTCCCGCTTACATGATGCACATGATGTGCCTGGGGTAAACCACCATTCTTACTTGAGGCATCAGCCTCATCTTTCTGTTTGATTCTTGCTGCTTCCTGAACCAGTTTATTGGTCAATTCATTAACACTCCAAATTTCTTTAACGGTGTTGTAATGAAGGTGAAAAGCATCAAACTTATCTGGCAGGGAGTTGATTATAAACTGGGCAAGGAACGGATCCTCAACTTTCATGCCCAGTTTTCCCAACTTAGCTGCCAGATTCGTCATATGCAGCACATGTTGCTGCATGGTGGTAACATTCTCATTATACTTAGCATTGGTAAGTTCAGACATAAGTCTTCCAGCTACCGCTTTATCAGTAGTCTGAAAGCGTTCCTTAATGATTTCCATATACTTACTGGCTGTAGTACAGCCTGTCTCCGAAATGGAGGACTTAATATTTTGTGCAGTGGTAAGTCGTAAAAACTTTAAGCAAAGACTGTCACATTTCTTCCACCAGTTATACTCATCAAGTACTTCTTTACTCGCATCTGAAGCTGGTTCAGCAGGAGCTGTTCCAGTAAGCACCTGATCAAGTTCAAGAATACCTAAATAGAACTCGAGATGCTCCTTCCATTCTGAGTAATTAGTATCATCAAGTTGTGGTACTGCTTGGACACAGTTATTGAGAGAGCTTTGCAATGGTACTGCATTATGAATCAATGCTCAGAACATTAGGCTTTGAGTTTATCACACAATAGCAATTATGACTAAGACTTAAAACTTAATTGAGTAACTCATAAACATTCACTAAGCAAGTGCAGTATCTGTGGACAACCTACGCATGCTTAATTACATAATCAAGTATACTCTCTTTAATGAGTGTTTCACTTTAATGTCAGGTTACCTGTGGGTAAAACCTTAATACGAGTTATATCACCCCATTAGATGCTTAGTCGGATATTCACTGCATAATTTGAGTCCACTGTGGTGAACATCAACATAATGTGAATGCCCAATTTAAATACATTATGAGATCTTATCGCGTACGAGATGAATTCACTGTGGTGAATTTCAACACGTCATAATGCGGAGGTCTCCTTTAATCGATACATGAGATATAATTAATGTATGATTGATATATAATAAGAATGTACGCTAAATAAATTAATTCTATAAGCATAACGACATAATATTATACGAGCATACAGTAAAACAAACAATAAGTATCGAAACAGCACGGGAAGACCTCGACCGAGTAAAACAACAGCTCGATCGAGTAGAAAATAAACAAAAAACCTCGATCGAGAAAAACTTTAGCTCGATCGAGAACAAGGCAAAACGGAACCACTCGATCGAGTACACCATCAGCTCGATCGAGCAATAGCAAAACAGAAAAGCCTCGATCGAGTAAACAGTTAGCTCGATCGAGCAACAACAAAACAGAGAAACCTCGATCGAGTAAACAGTAAGCTCGATCGAGCAACAGCACCACAGAAAGGCCTCGATCGAGTAAGCAGTAAGCTCGATCGAGCAACAACAAGAATAAACCTCCTCGATCGAGTGAAGCTTTAGCTCGATCGAGTAGGTTAGAGATCAGACGACAATCATACGCATAATAATCATAATAAATCATACAAATCGAATTAGGCAGTGCAGAAAGTCATCATAAATCATATAGTAATCATCATAGATCAATTAAAAACGAAATAATTCGATTAGAGCAGCGGAAACGATTATGGTATAAAGATACAATATCTATCATAAGGGTATACAATCAATTATGAATGAATGTTACAACATCATGATTAAAGCATTAAATTCATTCATAAAAACATAATTAGAACATTAATCAGAATTACAACTATAATCACAATCTTGCTCTGATACCACATGTAAACATAAATTATAGGATCTTGATTAAAGCAATAATTACTGAAAGGTACTTACGTGGTGCAGCCATCAGATCAGATAATAAAGTTACTTGGGAAAGATAAAAATTAAACCCTTGTTGCTTTGCCTTCTCCTGCCTTCCTTATTCTCTAATTCACTTTCTTTATGTGTGTTTCTTAATATGAATGAATTAGGTTAAAACACAAACAGGTGTACTTATATAGAGAGGTGGCAAGAGGGGCTTAATAGAATAAGTAGTCAGATATGTTAATGGCCTGTAAACATTAACCGTAATCCACTTAAACTAGGACTCCTATTAAAAACCCGAAACAATATATTTAACCATTATTTAATTAAGGCGACTGATATCAGTAATTAGGTCCACATAATAGAGAATTAAATAATAATAATATAATAATTCTTACATTGCTATGTTATATCCCTTATTAAACCCAATTAGACAAGTAATTAAATGGATTAGAAATGGAATGAATTTTAGACGTGAATATACTAATTTGTGTGGTAAGCTCGGGTTAAGGACTAAGAAATGGTCATTAGATACACCAACAAGATGGAATTCGACTTATAAAATGCTAAAAGATGTTATTGCTTATAAAAATGTTATCACTATTTTGTATAATGAACATGAGGGTTCTAAAGGTGATGGATTATTAATTGATGAATCTATGTGGACACTTGCCAAACATGTGAGTGATTTACTAAGAGCTTATAAAGATGCAACAAATATTTTTTCACAAGTTTATGATCCCACTGTTCATTGTGTTATTTTGTCATGTTGTTCTATTGTTGATGAGTTGAATAATTGTAATAACATTATTTGCTTGAAACCGGTTGTTACGAAAATGAAGGTAAAATGGCTAGATTATTTTACCAAACTTCCCACTATTTATTGTGTTGGTTTGCTATTTGATCCATGCGCTAAAGTAAAAGGTTTAAAAGATGTTTTAGATTTTTATTATGGTGCTTTAGGTTATGCATATAATACCCAACTTGATGTTGATTATGCTATTTGAATTGTTCATCAATTATATGCATTATATGAAAATGAACTTGGTGGTCAATGTGAACCTATTTTTAAGAAGTCTAAAATGTCAAGCAACACCGTATTGGATCACCCATTAGCTAACAAAATCTTTAAAAAATCGAGCTCTTCTTCTTCTAGTTCTACATCATCCTCTACCGCTTATACTATTACCGAGTATTTAAACTTTGACCATAGTAATGTTGTTGGGCAACAACCCGATATTCTAACATGGTGGAGAAATCACTCCGCACAATTTCCCATATTATTCAAAGTTGCTAGAGATGTACTAGTTGTACCCGCTTTCACCGTTGCGTCCGAGTCGACTTTTAGTGTAGGTAGAAGAGTTCTTGATGAAAAAAGATCAAGTTTGGATTCAAGAACCGTCAAAATGTGTGTGTGCAAAAAAGATTGGGATCAAGCGCAAAGAAGAGTCCAAGGAATTAAGACGAAGAAGAAGATAGTACAACATATGATTTATTAACAACAACCGGTGGTTCATCAATTGCAGAAACGGCCGAAGAAGACGATGAAGATTGATCACCATTCACCACCCATCCAACCGACATCGTAAAGGTAAGTAAGGTAAGTAAGATAAGTGGAGAACTACGTGGTCTTTGATTCTTTCGAGATACGTAGGCATCGTAATTAATGTAATTTGAAAAACGATATCAATTAAACAAAATATTTGATATCGTTTTAAAAGAGTTACATTAATTTCGATCAAGCCCTTCTTTTATTTTTTCTTTTTTTTCCCCTTTATTAATCACTAAATAAATATTTGGAAAAAATAACTACTAAACGGCTAAACCGAATACGTCTTTAAATATTACATTCATTTAATTTATATTACAATCATTTAATTTATATTTGGGAAAAATAACTACTAATTAATTTATATTACAATCATTTAATTTATAATTTTTTTTTAAAAAAAAAGTTACAAGCAAATAGACCCGGCCAGCCCGCCCGGCCCGCCTCACCACCCACCTGACCGGGCCGGTTCAGGGCCAGTAACTGACCAGCCCGACCCGGCTAGCTCAGCCCGTAACCAGCCCGAGATGTGGGCTCGGGCTCCCCCTCCCACAGCCCGGCTCGCTTCCAGCCTGACCCACTGTACAGGTCTAGCATCACCCATATCAAATGCTCACTTATTTGCCAAATATTTTTACATATAACCTTCAAGCCTTATTATTGAGAATGTCATAAGAAAAAAACAAATAAAAAACAACACTTATATAAAGGCTCGATTTGAGCTTGAGTTTGACTCGAGCCCGCGTTAAAGCTCGCAAGTTTGATAACAATCACATTTTTTTCCAAGCTTGGGTAAGCTCGAGATCGGCTTGAGCTCGAAATTTGGTTCTTGAGCACAAGGCGAGCAGTCAAGCAAGGCCAAGCTCGGCTCGGCTCATTAACACCCCTAACCTAGTCCGTGAGCAACTTAGATCATGCCCAAGCAAGGTCAATTGCTAGGTCAAGACCTTGCTAGGTCATGCTAATGACATAATTAAGTATGCATAATTGTGACCTGTGATGGTTAATTTGTGACATTCTACCTTAAAAGGTCAATTTGTGACCATTTTGTGAATAAAATTGACCACATTGGTGACCTTAGACCATCCCCAAGCAAGGTCAATAAGTAGGTCATGACCTTGCTTGGTCATGGTAATTGCATCATTAAGAAAGATAATCTTGTGACCTTATTTTGTTAATTTGTGACCAAACTCATATATGGCCAATTTGTGACCTTACTTGAAACAAATTGACCTCATTTGTGACCACTTATGTGTACCATTTCTATTGGTTGAATATTGAAGAACAAAAAAAAAGGGGCATATTTTGTTAAATTGTTTATTTAAATTTTGAGGAAGTTAATTTAAATTAGTATATAAATTTTTGGCCCATTTTTTTTTGCAAATCGTTTATTTAATTTTTCGTCGTTCAAATATACCCGTTGGATTAACTATAATATAGTCGTTGGATCGAATATAGCCGTTGGATTAATTATATTAACGGTTCGTACAAATTCATGGCGAAATTCGTGATTGTGCAACTCATAACGCATTAAAAACGATCTTATTGAGCATATTTGGCAAAACTTTCGTAACTAAAAGGGGCTTTTAATGCATTTCGTAGTATTCAATGTTTTAAATTTTAATTTTTTTAATTATGTATGCGTTATTTTATATGTGAAATTATGTTTTTCCAATTTTTTTTTATTTGTTAATGAAATCGTCTAATAATTTTTCGAAATAATAAAATTGTTATTTAATATTTTTTTCCCGTAAAGTAACTCATAAGATTAACATAGCCGTAAAATATTGAGGTACTTTTTATTCAATTAAGATATTTACAATAATAGAAAAAAATTGATTTATAAAATGTTAGGAAAAATAATTAGAAAAGTAAGAGAGAGAAAAGTGGGGTAGAGAATGTGGGATATGATTGGGAATGATGTGAAATGGAAAATGATTGGGTTGATGACCTAGGTCGTGACCTTCTGCGGGTTAAAGTAGGTCAAGATAATTAAAGTGAGATTAAGATTAAAACTGGGTCGCGACCTAGTTAGCGCGACCACTGCTTGGGGATGGTCTTATAGGTGTACAAATTCCATTGGTTGAACAATAAAAAACAATTAAAAAAAGTATATCATATGATAGTATATAATATGATTGGTTGTGAAAGAGAAAATGATTGGGTTGAAGGTCGTGACCTTTTTACATGAGAAGGTGAAAGTAAGTTAAGATAAATAAAATGAGATTAAGAGTAAAATTAAGTCACGACCTAATTAATCTGACCTCTGCTTGAGGATGTTCTTAAATCCATGAGGTCTAGTTAAAAAGCGGACAAGGACGGCAAAGTAAAATATAGGACGTCAACTCGTAAAGTATTCCATTTTCCTACTGAATAGACCAGCTCTTTCCATAGCAGCATATCTGAATAGTACAACACTTGCATATTCTAGAATCCATCAATATAATAATATTATTAGTAATAAATCATAAATAATGAAAACTTAAAAATGACAAATTAATTTAAAATCAGTTTTTGAAAGTGTCCCTTGTTATTAAGGACACACTTGTACTTTCCTATCCTTCATTTCCCCCTTTTTGGCAGCCAAATTTTCAATATCTTTTCCTAATTATGGTTGTTTTGTGCTAATACTACTTGTATTTGTTTTCCTACGGTCCTTTTGTGCTAATATCTGATACTTTTATTTATTTCCTCGTTTCTTAGATCGTATTTTTTTTACATATATATATATATATATATGTAAGGTGGAAGAAGCTTTTAGGAGTGTATCACAGTTCTCAGTGTTCCGCCATTGAAGAACAGAGAAAAAAAAGAGAGAGAAAAAATGGTGGTAATGACTTCATCATCACAGATTAAAAATGGCGAAAAAATCAGAATAGGTGTTTGTGTGATGGAAAAGAAGGTGAAATGTGATTCTGAGGTTGTCTCTGCTTGTATTTTTATTTTTATTTTTTTAATTTTTTCTATCAAAAGTAAATAATCTTTTAACAATGCTCACCAATTACGTTAATTTTTTCGAATAAATTTCTATATTATTAAGCATATATTGATGAATCAAATTGCGGAACACAATTTTTCTTCAAATTTTGTAATTTCAGGCTTCTTCAGCGCCGATGGGGCAGATACTCGAAAGATTGGAAGCATTTGGGGAATTCGAGGTTTATATTATTCATAATTCGGATTAGTAATTCTTCAAAAAATCATTATGAAATGAAATTAATTGTTTCATGTAATTCAATTCATAATAGGTGATACTTTTCGGCGACAAAGTAATTCTGGAACATCCTGTAGAAAGGTGACTACATTTTATCTGTTTTTGTGTTAAAGCCCCAAAAAATATTTATGGTGTTTTTAAGCATGTCTAAAGTGTTTTCCCTTTTGCTTTTGTGATATCGTTGTATTTTATTCTTCTTATTATTATCATTCTTTTTCATTGCTTTTTGACTGTTTATAAGCGAGGAGGCTCATGTTTGTTAATTGCTACTACTTGAAGTGGACTGGACAACTACGGAGTACTATTTTTTGTTTTTTTTGGTGTAGATCATTCGGTTTAATCCGAATTCTAGCCGGGTAAGACCACTAGGGTGGTAAAGCTCTCCCTCGTGAGTTTTAACACTACTGCATTCCTAGGGCTCAGTACAACCATTGTCAGTTGATCTAAGTGCTCCTGGGTTGGACAACTACTATGTGCTACTTTTCTTCTAGCCTCTGTGTTTTGTGGTTCATTATGCTATATGAGTGTTATTAGTGTAAAATACTCCGTATGTACTTAACAGCGTCCTTTATGTTTGCATCTCCTTAAAATTATGGGATAGACCCCCATTGCAGTTACAGATAAATAAAGACGCCGATTTTACCTCGCTTATCATTGTAGTGAGGAGTATTGACACACCTAGATGAGAATCATATGGAATTTCATATTGTTTTTACGAAGTACTCCATAATATTATGTAGAATTTGTGTGATTAGTTATTACTGAAAGATGTGAAATTATGAAAAAATTTGCAGTATTGGAATATCATGGTGAAGAATCACTAAAATATCCAACCATTCTTCCTGAAATGTAATCAGTCAAAAGACTAAATAAAGTTACTGCATTTGCTGCTAACTTTTGTCCACTTTTTGTCCAACTTGCTTGCCGTGCTACTCTTTTACGAATAAATCATAAAAGATAAGTTAGTTGGTGCCTTCAGCTAACAATAATTTGATTACACATCATTTTTGCTCTAACAATGAAATTATAACCTAAAACTTAAAAATGTGACAACAACGATGGATACTGGATTTGATCTGAATAATGTTTTGTGGCCACATTTCAATAAATGTACCATCACTTCTGCAACTTAAGATTAGGATTTTAGATTTTTTATTTCACGGACTATTATTACTACGCAATGTGAGATTATTATTCTCTCATCACTAATGTAGTTTTTATTGCAGCTGGCCCATATGTGACTGCCTAATTGCCTTTTATTCTTCTGGCTATCCTCTTGAAAAAGCCAAGTCCTATGCCTTTCTCAGGAAGTAAGTTCTAGAGTGGCCGTGATTTAATTCACTTTGCTTTTTGTACTTCATCATTGCATCACGACAAGTACCAGTGTCTGAGTGTCCAATTTCGGACACGCATACTTGAGGGAAAAAATGTCACCATGCTGGTTCATAACTACCGCTAGCTGAAAAACACTGGAATGTAGAATCACACATGAATATGTGTTGAGCAGGATGGCTTGTATTTATTAGTTATTATTATCATCTCCATTAGTTACTTGATATTGCTGTAGTAGACAATAGGAGGTAGTTCCTTTGAAATAAACAAATTTATTAGGTCATGCAAGTCAGTTATTAGTCGCTGAACAAATTTAAAGGTTTTTCTTTAAAAAAAGATGGTGATTAGGAATTCTGGTTATTGCCCTATTTCCTTTTGTCTACGTTTTTTTTTTTTTTTTTTTTATCTGGGCTGGCACTATGTATTTATTTGGTTGGGAATTATCGCCTGTGTAGATCTCATAGCTAATGGACAAGGGCCTTTGTTGCTATCTCACGTCTTCATGGCTTCATTGGAACACGCTTTTCTGAACCGAAAATTTTCTGCTTTCCTATGATGTTTTACTTTGTGTCTTAGGCCATATCTAATCAATGATCTGGAGCCACAACATTTGCTGCATGACAGAAGAAAAGTTTATGAGGTATGTAATGTGCTCCTAATGGTATAAACTTGCATAAAACTTGTGTACACTACTTCTATTATTTTCAATGTTCTTATACCCCCCATTGATACGAAAACCCATACCTTATGGGTCCAAGGCTCGGAGCTATGGGTAGGAAACCTTCCCTTTTCTTAAACAAAGTAACAAACACTTGGTATGAGTTTGGCTAATTCCAAACCCATACCTTTTAGGGGCTTGTTGTTTCGCCCGTGGGTATGGGTTGGAATTAGGAATCATACCCGAGGGTTATGGCTTTGGAACTTGATTCCTCATACCTCATGTTTGTTTCAGTTTTGAAAGGAATGGAGTTGAACTTGATCAAAGTTTTAAAAAATCTAAAATACAACTTTTTAAATAATTATTTTTGATATTGTAAAATCAGGTAAATAAAGATTTGATCAAATAAATATGAAAAATTTCATTTACAATATTCCATATAAGTTTTTTTCATAGTTTTTATTTTATATTTTGATACCCATGTGTATCAATCTCTTGCCCACCCCCCTCTTTGGGTATGAGAAACCCATACCTCATTCATGGGTTTGAGGTATGGGTATGAAACCCCTTTTTTTTTGTCAAACAAACATCTATTATGGGTTTGGCTCATTACAAACCCATAGCTCATACCTATATGGGTTGAAACAAACACCCCCTTACTTATATTAGTTGAACCAAACACCCTGATATATTTACCAAATAGTCAGCGTTTGTAATTAAAACGAGTGTTTTCGTCTACGAATTGCATTTCCACTGATTGCGATATTGTAGTTTGTTTAGTATATGTTTCACATTATGCTTAAATTGTAATGTAAGTAGTCTAAGAACAATATCTTTATTTTCATAGTTCTCAATAGTGAGAGACTTGGATGTCACTCATGATTAATTTCATTGGTTTTGTTACGCAATCTTTCATTCCGGATTAGTCATTTGTTATCTTGCTTCCCTTTTAAGGCGACTGATTTTTTGTTTTCTTGTACATGTCAGCGTCTTGAGATGTTTGGAATCGCAGTCCCTAGATATGCACTCGTAAACAGAGAATATCCATATCAAGAAGTTGATTATTTTACCGAAGAAGATGATTTTGTCGAAGTTCATGGTGAGCGTTTTTGGAAGCCATTTGTAGAGAAGCCGGTTGATGGTAAGCCAATACTCTCATGACAATCTGCACTATGCTCTAGAGAGTCCAGTGCCTCATTTACCAAGGCTTTCATGCCCATCACTCTTCTTTACTCTAACCATATTTTTGTTGATCAATGTGCACTGGTGTTTTTATTTCGGAATTCCTGCTGTGTTTCCAATGTATCACATAAGCGCCCAATCAAGTATAGTCCATATGTTGATCAAGACACTAATTTGACCGTATCCCCGTATCATTTAAATCTCAAAATTACGCGTACAACACTCCGACATGTATTGGACATGATACCTCTCCACTGTGTCTTGACTCCTGAGTAAGATAGGATCAAACGTGAACTGTAATGAACTAAATTTGTAATGCCATTTCTTACGGGACACAAGGGAGATTACAAGCAGTCATTGTGCACAAGCATAATGAGGCTCCACGGTAAACTAATTGGTAATAGGAGTCCACTTGACTAACCAGCAGGTGTCACCTGCTTCAGTCTCCGATATGTGACAACTATCTCAGAATTCTTAGGGGCTTCTAATAACCTGAGAATAGAGCCTGTGTGTGATATTGTTTTGTTGTTCTATATTTTTATAACAGCACTATTATTCTTGTTTCCTTAGAATTTCTTTGTTGTCACTATCTGGTCTACTTACAAAAATCTAAATTTAAATAGTGTATGGATATGTGTCTCTTTTTGTGAATTTTGTTTAATTGTAAATATTGAAGTTACATTCCATAATTAACAGTTTTTGTTTGTGTATATTTATTTAGGAGATGATCATAGTGTAATGATATACTATCCTAGTTCTGCTGGTGGGGGAATGAAAGAGTTGTTCAGAAAGGTGTGAAATCTTTTTTTTTTTTTTTTTTCATTTTCTTTTTATGTTGATCCCCGTCCCTGTCATGTGATATTTAATGTTCGTCATTATTTTAGATCATGAATGCTACGAGTCTGGGTTTTGTGTTCCAGAAACAGCCTCTCTTCAAGTTGGGAGAAGGCTCTGCATTTCTGGATCTTCACAGATCCTGGTTCAGCAAATATAAATTACCAAGTAGATAAGTTAGTGATTAGTAGGACTCATAACTCATAGCATGCTTATATTTTCATGGTCTTCAATGAAGAGTTTGATTTTGATTAAAATTGATTTGGAATAAGGTTGTATAACCTCCTGAGACCCTTCTACTAGGGGCGTGCAAAAACACCGAAACCTTAAAAAAGGAGCCGTCGACACTGCATCTTTTATAGGTTTGGTTAACCGATCCCTAATCTTTCACGTGCAAACGGTGCGGTTTGTATCTGCGATTTTAGAAAAAAAGATCAACAAAACGAACTATTCTACTAAAAAGTAAGAGAAATAAAAGAAGTTTAAAGCAATAAATTTGAATACGATATAATTTTTTGCTATTGACATCATGATAGAGAGATGTGTGGGGTAGAATAAATGATGTGCTGGTTTGAATTTTTTTAGAAGAAATATGAAACACAGGGGAAAAATGTGTACGAAATGGTTAACGATTAATAACTGCATTATACGTTTAATGAAACCGTTTATAACCATTTCAAATGATGCGTTTCATTTCGAGGTTCTCCAAACTGAAATTTCGGGTAACCGAACCGAATTAGTGGTGGTGCATTGAACTCTTATTCTTCACCAGAAGTAGTTTTCACAGGTTCTAATGTTAGCCATTTTGTAATAGGGGTAGTACTTTATTTAGCCCATACCAACCAGAACTCACAAACCCGGGATATTTTTTACTTGTTTTATTTGTAAGGGATGAAAATGAAACTCTAAAGTTCAAGATGCTTGGCTCGGTTCAGGATTATGTTGCTTAAAGTAGTTATCAAGGAAAGACATGAACTATGGTCTATGGTGTAGTAAAGCCACTTTAAATCCTCATAACATAAGTACAGAGATATAGTTTTTGCCGAGTGAAAAAGAAAAAAAAATAGATTTAGTATGAGCTATTGCTATATCTTGATAAGGAAGACAAGTGTAACACAACCTATAAAATGGGGTATTACACTTCCTATTATCTTCGTTTGCTTTGAATACTGCATACTGGGACCAATAGTTGCTACGGTGGCTAGAAGGTTAGATGGTGGAGAGGAGTCTATTTTTCTAAGGGGATTGTTCATATTAAGGGGAAAGATCAAACAACTTATATGCCAAGTGTGAATTTGATTTGGGCTTCAGTGCTTCACCTAAAATTTGCAAAGGTAAGGACCAACAAAAAAAATGGATATACTGGCGAATGGTGATAGATGGCTGATTGGCTAGTGTAAATCAGTGCATAAATAATCAATTACATGTTGGTTCACTGGTTTTGTAGTGATTTTCTATGTGGGGCGTCTCAGGTTTAATTGTTGCAAGATTGGTTTTTTTTGACAAAGCACTCTTTGAATCATATATTCATCAAAGGGTTCTTTTCATGTGAATGAGAGGGAGTTAGAGATTATGCAAATCTCTAAAATTTTCCTGCCTAAAACACGTCTACCTACAAATTGAGCTTTAATTTTGTGAGGTCATTTTATACATATGTTTTGCTAGAAATTGGACCTAAAACTATACGCTACATATTCTTTTCATCAAACAATGGGAAAACCAATCTTTTCATTAAACGGTACTCCATTATGTCTCCATTTAACTACAAATTATAATCTTTTTTATTAAAATAAAACTAAATAAAACAAGTATAAATTATAACCTACACTTTGTTAATCTGCAGGGATACTATTATTAGAGAATGACTTCACCCATACCCGTATAAAACGCTACATATTCTTTTCATCAAACAATGGGAAAACCAATCTTTTCATTAAACGGTACTCCATTATGTCTCCATTTAACTACAAATTATAATCTTTTTTATTAAAATAAAACTAAATAAAACAAGTATAAATTATAACCTACACTTTGTCAATCTGCAGGGATACTATTATTAGAGAATGACTTCACCCATACCCGTATAAAACAAAAATAAATATCTACTATTAAATTCGTAATGAAATTTTTTTATTAAAATAATTCCTAACAATAATAATATGATATCACTAATTTCATGGTTGAAAAAAATATTTTCATTAAAGAACACATTTAATGAAATTGCTCAATTTTGATTATTTTGCAATTTCAGCTTTTTTCCTAAATCAAAACACAAGGATGAGAATTGTGAAAGGTTAATGGATTGCCAATTTAAAATGTATTAAGTAATCCACTAAAACTTAGATCTATACCATGCATGCAATGCACAAGGTCTAAACTACCATATTCTCTAGTAACTTGGTGGTGTAATTTCGAAGAGGTGAAAACAGTTGTATAAGAGGTCTAAGGAATTAAAATGTGATATGTTTTTGAGGGTGCTTTACCATTTGTTCGAAGTGCTTTACTTATTGAGATATATTTTGTTGATTTCATACGCAGTGGTGGACACACAATGTTATGAGGGCTTAATGAATTTGTTCCTTAACCCACTTGTGGCTTGATAATGTTCATTTCAGTGTCATGTTTGAACATGCATTTAGACGGAAGAGTTGGAATCTATGCTTGAGTGTAATATTTGTTGTACTTCTTTATTTAATATCACCCTGTTCTCATGTACTTGCAACTTTGCGCTTCAATTTAAGTAGTGTTAGCATTTTTACGTGTTTAAGACGGTTGATTTGGACCAAGTGTCTGTATTTATTGAGAGGGCATTGTAGACAAGTGACAAGTTCCATAGTAAAGTCACAAAAATAAGTGGTTCTTGCCATATACTTTTCTCTTTGTGCTGTAAGATGACATTGCAGTTGAAAACTTCCGAGGCATGTTATTTGAGATTGATTTAACGTAATGTTTTGTCCTTCTGAAATGCTGAAACTGTGAATGTGACACTGGCGTGCTTATTTATCGGTTCAGGTCGGCAACCGTTCAAGTGAGTTCCATCCTGATGTCAGAAGAGTGAGGCGCGAGGGATCTTATATATATGAGGAGTTCATGCCTACTGGTGGGACAGATGTTAAGGTTGGTTATGAGAAACATCATGTGCATAGCAGATCCTTATATATAATAATAAGAAACCCATTTTGTTTCTTTTTTTGTACGTTAAATTTGTCTTATTTATTGGGTCAATGAGATTGTAGTTTTGTAGCTAAAGCGCAAATAGTCTTATATAAAATAATTTAGTTCAAAAAATGAATATATTAACAATTTTTTATAAGTCCTGAATCATGACATCAGGGAGCTCCTAAGCATTCAATTGCATTATGCTGCATTTCTAGGTGAGACTAGGTGTCATGGTCCAGGTGGTGCGCACCCTTGCCCGACACCAAGGCAAGAATGGAAGCAATGAAGGGACTCATGCTAGTGAGGGATCGCTCACTAGCACGTAATTCGGGACTCAGGGTGTGTGTAGGTAATCCTAGTCAACTGACGCACGAATGCATTAAAAGTAAGCAATACGATTATTGAAAGCAAGAGACAAGCACTATCAAGCTTAAAGGTAGACTTAAAGGTGGGAAGAAGTTTTATTTGACTAGTACCTCCCATAGAGGCAAAATTGATAGTACATTATTTGTAGCCGGAAACGTGCAGAATAGCGATACGTTTTCTAAACTCCTAAAAACATATCTTAAACTAACAGCTTCATTCTTCATCTCAGCTCCAGCGAGACTTCCTTGTTGAGGTGATCTCGGTCGTCTTGGTTTCAACTCCCTGCACTCAGCAACATTAACATGTAAACATAAATTATAGAATCTTGATTAAAGCGATAATTACTGAAAGGTACTTACGTGGTGCAGCCATCAGATCTGATAATGAAGTTACTTGAGAAGGATAAATAATAAACCCTTATTGCTTTGCCTTCTCCTACCTTCGTTATTCTCTAATTCACTTTCTTTCTTGTGTGTTGGTGATATGAATGAATTAGGTTAAAGCACAAACAGGTGTACTTATATATAGAGGCGGCAGGAGGGGCTTTATGGAATAAGTAGTCAGTTATGTAAATAGCCTGTAACTATTTACCATAATCTACTTAAACTAGGACTCCTAATAAAAACCCGAAACAATATATTTAACCATTATTTAATTAAGGCAGCTAATATCAGTAATTAGGTCCACACAATAGAGAATTAAATAATATTAATATAATAATTCTTACATTCTCCCACTTGGACCATATTACTGATTAAAACATAATGTCACACTTAATTATAACATAAGGCGCGTAGACGGTTAAATAAACACATAATGGGTTTATCTTAATTACCCTGATTATCCCTGAACAACTGGTTGAGTCATGGCGGAGACACTACTATAAAAGAGAAGTGGTCCTTCCATGTACTACGGACCAATCACTTAGAATAATCAGTCTGTACAAGGAGCAAACATAATCCCCAAATAATGTCCTTGAGGAAAAGGACTAATTCTGTTAATCGTGCAACAATAATGTATACAATAACAATAATACGATACAGAAAAGTGTTCGGAAATCATCATCATAATAAAACATAAGTCGATTAATCAAAACATAAGTGTCATTATTACAAAGCACTAGCATGATCCAAACATAAACGAAAAAGCCTTAATGATTATCCTCCAGACCAATATCAATAGCATGCTTCATAAATGTCTTTGGAGGTAATCCCTTAGTTAAAGGATCTGCTATATTAGCACTAGTCATAATGTGCTCAATTGACACAGTGTTTTTCCGAACTTCCTCCTTAACTGACAAGTATTTCATTTCCATGTGCTTTATTCCTTTAGAATACTTGTCATTCTTCGAAAAGAAGATCGATGCGGTATCATCACAATAAATTCTCAACGGTCTTGCATCATAATGCATAATGCTAAGCCCTGAAGGAGAATTCCGCAACCATAAAGCTTGAATAGTAGCCTCAAAGCACGCTACAAATTCAACTTCCATAGTGGATGAGGCAATAATTGTTTGTTTAGCACTTTTCCAGGAGATTGCTCCCCCAGCTAAAACAAACACATAACCAAAAGTGCTTTTCCTTGAGTCCACGCATCCTCCAAAATCTGAGTCATCATATCCAATAACCCATTTCAGGATTGGACTGATATCGACCCAACATACCTACTGCAAAACTTATGTCAGGTCTTGTACAGACCTGCGCATACATTAAGCTTCCAACCAGAGATGCATAAGGAAAGTTTTTCATGGTATTTCGTTCTAGCTCAATCTTAGAATACATACTTAAGTTGAACTTATCCCCTTTCTGAATAGGAACATCATTGGGATTACATTTTACCATGTTGAATCTTTCTAAGACTTTACTGATATAGACTTTCTGAGACAACCCTAATGTCCTTTGTGATCTGTCTCGAGATATTTCCACCCGGATCACATAGGACGCCTCTCCCATATCTTTCATCTCAAAGTTGTTTGATAGGAAATCTTTAGTTTGACGTAATAGTCCCAAATCAC
This sequence comes from Heliosperma pusillum, assembly GCA_022085475.1. Taxonomy (NCBI): domain Eukaryota; kingdom Viridiplantae; phylum Streptophyta; class Magnoliopsida; order Caryophyllales; family Caryophyllaceae; genus Heliosperma; species Heliosperma pusillum. Next base: position 37,816 of record JAIUZE010001828.1, on the reverse strand, counting down.
TGCTTGCTATAAGTATGTCATCGACATATAGAACCAAAAATGCAAACTTACTCCCACTGATCTTCAGGTATATACACTAATCAACAGTGTTTTCTTGAGACCCAAAGGAGGTAATGGTATTGTGGAACTTAATATACCATTGTTGAGAAACTGGCTTAAGTCCATAAATGGACTTCTTTAATATACAGACCTTGTCCTCTTTGTCATCAATAATGAAGCCTTCAGGCTGAGCCATGTAGACTTCTTCTTCCAAACTCCCATTCAAGAATGCCGTTTTCACATCCATTTGATGTAGCTCTAAATCAAAATGAGCTACAAAAGCTAAAATGATCCGTAATGAATCCTTCTTAGAAACTGGAGAGAAGGTTTCATTATAATCAATGCCTTCTTTCTGATTAAAGCCTTTAGCTACCAGTCTGGCTTTATGTCGTTCAATATTACCTGAGGAGTCGCGCTTGGTCTTAAAGACCCACTTGCAGCCGACAGCCTTATGACCTACTGGTAAATTGACCAACTCCCAGACCTCATTCTTAGCCATAGACTTCATTTCTTCTTTCATGGCATTAATCCATTTATCGGAATCATTACAATTCATAGCTTGTGAAAACGTAACCGGATCATTATCAATACTAATGTCAAATTCACATTGTTGTAGATACACATAGTCATCTGAAGTAGTTGGCTTTCTAGGTCTTGTGGACCTTCTTAATACTATTTCAGGGGCTGTATCAACAACTTCAGTGGCAATGTTATCCTTCGGGAGTGGAGGGTCATCAACGTTAGGTTCCACAATATTGACTGGGTCAACATTATCATTATGTGGAACATCATCAATTGAAATTGGGGGCAAGGAAGCTGGAATTGCCACCCTAACTTCATTGACTATGACATCCCTTACCTGATCACTCACACTAACTTCGCCATTCTCAAGGAATTTGGCATTTCCGGTTTCTACAATTCTTGTTCTGTGTGTAGGACAGTAAAACCTATACCCTTTAGACTTTTCTGGATAACCGATAAAGAACCCACTAATGGTTCTTTGATCGAGTTTCCTTTCATGTGGATTATAAATGCGTGCCTCTGCTGGGCATCCCCATATATGCAAATGTTGAAGACTCGGTTTCCACCCTTTCCACAGTTCAAATGGTGTCTTTGAAACTGCCTTACTGGGAACCCGGTTTCCAACATACACAGCAGTCATAAGGGCATGCATCCACAACTTCATGGGTAAGTTGGTATTACTCATCATTGTCCTTACAGCCTCTAATAGGGTTCGATTACGCCTCTCAGCTACACCATTCATCCATGGAGAACCAGAAGTTGTGTACTGAGGGACAATACCCAAACTTTCATGGAGTTTTGCAAAGGGACCAGGATGTTGTCCTGATTCATCATATTTGCCATAATATTCACCACCTCTATCTAACCTTATGATTTTCACTTTCTTTCCCAATTGCCTTTCCACCTCCTTAATGTAAACCTCTAAAGCGTTTACTGATTGAGATCTTTCATGCAAAAGGTAAAGATAACAATAACGTGAATAATCATCGATAAATGTGATGAAATATTTCTCTCCGCTCATGGAGGGAACATCAAATGGACCACAAATGTCTGTATGTATGATTTCTAATAACGCAGTGCTTCTTGTGGACCCTTTCTTGGTGTGTTTGGTTTGCTTACCTTTAATGCATTCCACACACGTCCCAAAATCCGTAAAATCAAGAGAAGGTAACATATTGTTTTTAACTAATATGTTCATTATTTCTCTTGAAATATGGGCCAAACGTTTATGCCACAAGAAGAAGGAGCTTTCATTAGAGCCTGTATCTAGCCACCATGTATTAGAGGGAATTTCATCATAATTTGATTCGAAACATACTAAAGCCAAAAGCTTATCCTTCTTTTCGAATCAATTCTCACGCTTTATGCAGTCTTGCTGAAAGTGCCCAGGTTTCCTACAGAAAAGGCAACTATACTGCTTCTTAATTTCCTTCTTTATGCCAGTTGCAGACGGTTTATCAGAAGGGCTTAACTTAATGCCCTTTCTGTTTCTAAACTTATCTTTAGATTTCCCGCTTACATGATGCACATGATGTGCCTGGGGATAAGTTCAGACATAAGCCTTCCAGCTACCGCTTTCTCGGTAGTCTGAAAGCGTTCCTTAATGATTTCCATGTACTTACTGGCTGTAGTACAGCCTATCTCCGAAATGGAGGACTTAATGTTTAGTGCAGTGGTAATTCGTAAGAACTTTAAGCAAAGACTGTCATGTTATTGAGAGAGCTTTGCAACGGTACTGCATTATGAATAATGCTCAGAACATTAGGCTTTGAGTTTATCACACAATAGCAATTATGACTAAGACTTGAAACTTAAATGAGTAACTTATAAACATTCATTAGGCGATGTGTAGTATCTGTGGACAACCTACGCACGCTTAATTACATAATCAAGAATACTCTCTTTATTGGGTGTTTTACTTTAATGTTAGGGGGGTAAAACCTTAATTACACGCGAACGGCTTTTTTTTTAAAGATCTAGGCAAAGGGAAGAGAAGCAAGCTGCTGTTGTTTTTAAAGATCTGGGCTGTGCTAGAAGGAGCTTTCTGAGCAGGTCCATTGGATGCATGATGAAGATGATACCACTAAATTTTTTGACAGTGTTATAAAAAAGCCAGAAGAATGCATAATAGGAATCTGTGTATTCAGGACTTAAATGGTGTGCAGGTTAATGATTCTACTGTAATTGAGGAAGTATTTCTTGAGTATTATAAGAACCTACTGGGTACTAGTACTGAGGTGATGCCTGTTCGTATTCCTACTTTGAGGAGGGGTAAAACTATTTCTGCTTCGCTTGCTCAGGAGTTAATTAGTGGTTGACAGATGCTGAGATCAAGGAGGCTCTTTTTTCTATTCCTGCTAATAAGGCTCCTGGCCCTGATGGGGCTACTCCTCTCAATTTTATAAAGATGCCTTTGATATAGTGGGTGATGAGGATGTCCTGTTGGCAGTCCATGAATTCTTTAGGAAGGGTATGATTCTCAATCAGTTGAATTCTACTATTTTGACCTTGATCCCTAAGATGAGTAGACCTGTTTCTGTGGCTGATATTCGGCCCATTGCATGTTGCAATGTGGTTTATAAAGTCATTTCAAAGGTGTTATGTAATAGAATTGCTAGGATTTTGCCTGAGATAATCGAGTGCTTTCATAAAAGGAAGGGACATAGTTGATAATATGATGGTTTGCCAGGATTTAGTAAGAGACTATAAGAGAAAGGGATGTTCTCCTAGGTGTCTTATGAAAGTGGATCTGAAAAAAGCTTAAGATTCAATTGAGTGGTCGTTCATTGAACAAATGTTGATGGCGTTGGGTTTTCCTGACAAAATGGTTAATTGGATCATGATGTGTGTGTCCACACTCCACCCCTTGGTTTACCTTACCTCTTATTGGTTCAACTTTTGGGTACTTTCAGGGTAAAAGAGGAATTAGACCGGGTGACCCTATTTCCCCCTTGTTGTTCACCATTTGTATGGAGTACCTGAGTAGGGTTCTATCTATGGTTACTGATAGTATGACCTTTAACTTCCAGCCTCTCTGGAGAGTACTTAAGTTGAGTCATCTGTGTTTTGCAGATGCTTTATTATTGTTCTGTAGAGGTGATAAGGAATCCATTATTGTGATCCTCTTTTTTCTGCTTCTGGTTTGGAGATTAAGAAGGATTAGTCTGATATTTACTTTAATGGAATGAGCCAGGACGATGTGGATTTTGTCATTGGGATTTCAGGGTTTAAGCAAGGTATCTTCCCTTTCAGATACCTTGTCATCCCTATTTCTTATAAGAGGTTGGCTGTTGGCGATTGTACTAGACTTGTTGGGAAGGTGGTTGAGAGAATTAGAGGATGGGGTGCTAGGAAGCTAAGCTATGCTGGTAGACTAGTCATTTAGTCTGTCCTTTCCCATTTACACTCTTTCCGGGCTCGGACTTTTGGTATACCTGCCACTGTGATTGACATAATTGTGGGGATTTGTAGGAATTATCTTTGGTCTGGGTCTGAGCAATATATAAGAGCTTTTTCTGTTTCCTGGGATAGGATTTGTCAGGAGAAAAAGCATGGTGGGCTGGGTATTATTGACTGTAGGAATTGGAATCTGGCTTTGATTGGCAAATTTGTCTGGTGGTTGGCAACTAAGTCTGATCATCTTTGGATTAGATGGGTTGACCACATTTATTTTAAAGGGAGGAGCTGGTATGACTATTCTCCTAATGCCAACTCTAGCTGGGCATGGAGAAGGATATGCATAGTAAAAGATATTTTGAAGGCAGGGTATACTGATGATGCTTGGTGTGACAATCAGGGCAGATACACTGTGAATAGTGGGTATAAGTGGCTTCAGAATAATGTTCCTTGGTATCCTTTGGTTTGGAATAGAATCAATGTTCCTAAACACTCTTTTATTGCTTGGTTAGCTATCCAGGGGAGGTTGTTAACTAAACTCAGGCTTCTTATGTTTTGTATCATTCATGAAGGTGTTGTGATATTTGCCTAGTTCAGGATGAAACTCATAGACATCTGCTGTATGGATGTGAGTTTAGCTGCAAGTGTTGGCACTTACTAGGAGACTGGTTGGGTGTTGATTTTCCAAGTTCTGATCTTATGGAATGGTGCATTCATTGGAAATGTAGATCTCTTATGAAAAAACATATTATTTTCGCAGCAGTGGTGGCCATGGTATATCATATCTGGACTGCTAGAAATGTATGTCGATTGAAGGGTATGGTTTTGAGACCTATGGGGGTGGTCCTACAAGCAGTGTGTGCTGATATCCAGTGGAGAAGTAAAGCGAACAAATGGACCTCGAAGTACGAGCAGCAATAATGGAATCCTTGGAATTAGGATGTTTTGATGTTGCTGTAATGATGTTTTTGATATTTTTATGCTTCGAGTCTCTTAATATGTTTGTGTAACAGAATATATCTTTGTTGAGCTATAATATATTCACATTCCACCAAAAAAAAGTACCATGGTTATTTAATCAGCCCTTTTAGGAAGTGACTTGGTCTTTGAATCGTACATTTAGTACAATTTTCTTGCTACATAACTCAAGCACTGGCAAGAACTCCTGGAGTATGTCAATCTGTTGAGTGCTGATTGTGCTCATATGGCCTTAAGACCAGGCTAGTGTTTCAGAGTCTTTGCTCTACATTACTTACATCGGCTGCTTCTCTAACTCAATTTCTTAGAGCAGATAGAAATTGTGATAATTTTTGGTGTTACCTTTTATTCTTTCAGCCTTTTTTTACATAAAAAGTAATATAAAATAAAATGGTTCCCTTTTCTATTACCATAAATGGACGCTTTTTTAGCATGCTATTTTATGATTTTTCTTTAGCTGCTGCACACGTTGGTCTACTACTTTGTTTTGGCATCACGTGTCTACTAATGTCTTGCTTTAAAATGATGCAATTTGCTAGTTACCGTGCTCTCTTATTCCTCCATCTTTACTAACACCTCGAAATTTTATGCTGGGGACTATACTTATAGGTATACACAGTTGGGCCAGATTATGCTCATGCTGAAGCGAGGAAATCTCCTGTGGTTGACGGTGTTGTTATGAGGAATCCTGATGGAAAAGAGGTATGTAATGTTACGTATTAGATCATTAATGGCATGAGCTGTATATTCTGTATGTAGATGTTGAGCTCTTGTCATTCTTTCTTCATCATTCCTCCCCATTTTTGCTGCCAAAAGCAGTACAAAGAATCTCAGAAGGTCTTTTAGCAACTCTTTTTTGTTGAGTTTTCTCTCTCCATCATAGTCTGTGCTACTCCGATTTTCTTAACTCCCTCGCGTACTTTTGTCCGATACTCGACACTCGGACATGGGTATGACACCTGGACACCCCATTGTAAGGCAAAAATATGCAGATATTTCATAAAAATAGCCGAGTCCGGTGCTTGGACACACACCCCATATGTCTAAGCAAGCCTGAGCAACATAGATCACACTCCCTATCATCCAAACCAAAGGTAACACTTGCTTTTGGGTGGTCTTCGTGGTGATACTTTGATTGTATTTTTTTCGTCTATATGCGACTTTTTTTTTACAAAAAAAAATTTCATGAAAGATTTTTTCATAGAAAATCTATACATATAAGGTGTCTTTCAAAATTTCATACCTTGAACGATATTCATGGTCAAAGTTTCGATATTTGACTCCGAAAAAGTGAATGTTACCTTTGGTTTGGATGAGAGGGGACTAGCTGTGAGTGATATTTCGAATCAGAACTGTTGGGAGTTATGTGAGCATCACCTTTACTAATTTTAATTAATGATAGTGTGTTTCTTAATACATTTTGAAACATTGGAATAGTAATGGAAATGCGTGAAACTTGTGGTGGAGTGATGCATATGCACATGCAAGTGACGAGGAAGTAAAAAAAAAGTGCATACAACCTGATGAAATTTCAAGACAAACCTATTCTCTTATTTATTGCTCAAGGCACTGTAAATACATGCAAAGTTCTCCCCAAAATAATCACAACTGAATCACAACAACATACTTCTTAATTCTCAGAGAACTTATTATTCCTGTTTATCCTACTCTCTTTACTAGTATCGTTGTGGGTGTTCAATATTATTTAACCCTCCGAGAGTAAAGTATTTGGTCATTTTTGTAAGCCTTTGAGGAAATACTTGTACTCCCAAATCATTAGTTAAAATTTTCTGGCTCTCCGGCAGATGGTTTTTTACCTCTATTTAAAGAAGGTTTTTCCACCTAAAAATCTTGGTGTTATTTTTACTGTCTGTGTTTTATTTCTCTTAAATTTTGGTTGAATTTCTCCGATTCCGTACTCTATACCCCAACAAGAACATGTAGTTTTAGAATGCAGTGTCTGGTATAGATTATCTAAGGTAATGATATCCTATGGAAAATTTATCACAGGACAAGGAGAATGAAAATGACACTTTTAAACTATATATATGCAGAGACTAATAGTATTTCGGAAGAGATATTTTTCTGGGAGGATATTCGTGTAATTTAAACTTGATTAAAAACCTATAGCTACGTTGATGAGAGGAAGATTCATTATCTGTTAAGGAGGGTAAATAATGAGCATGATCGAGTCCGAGTTCAAGAGTTCAGTTTCTATAAGTTCCTTCATTATGCTTATATTTTGCACGATGAGAACAAGTATCAGTTTTGCTTGCTCTGTTTTAAGCAGTGAATTCTTTTTTGAGTAATAAGGTAAAAGGTTGATCAAATATTGTTTCATCAAAAAGATCTGCATCGATAGATGTTCCATGTAAAGCTAATGTTGTGTACCATAATGTGATTGTCTCTGCAGTGTTAAAAGTTCTTTCTGATAGTTTGTTGGGATTCTTATCCAAAGGATGTTGTCCTGTCATATTTCTCTCATTTCCAAAGTAGTTGGAATAATGATTTACTGTGGTTATTTTACATGGAATTTTAGATAAGCTCGTAGACGTGTATGTATGGAGTGATCCTGAGGAACATTGCAGGTGTAATTTCAGTATTGATATATGAAATAAAAGTTTGGTGTCATGCGTGTTCACTAACTTGTGGGTCACTTGGTTGGCGAGACATGCTTAGACCCTAAGATATGCCTTACTGCTTTTGGATAAGCTTTGGTGAAAGGACCTATGGTGACATTTAGTTTTTGCCATCATTCTTGGACTACTGCTTTTATGTTTTTATTTTTATGACTCATATATGTTATATAGCTATTTAATTATGGTATGCTTAGCTTCAATCATCATCACAGTCTAAGTTTTTATATCTTTGTCTTTTCATTTTAGCACTTGGTTTGTCTGATTTTGCTAGGAGTGAAGTTGATACGACTGCGGAAGCAATATAAAATAAAGAACAATGTTGGGTAGAGGTCTCGAACTCGCGTATTCAAGGATTTACGACCGAGACGAGATTAGTAACGATATTTGCCTAAAGGTCCGCCGAGACTTCAAGTCAATGGGATATATGGGTCGAATATCCGCTGAGATCTCGATCCAATGGGTGTCTAAGCTCATGACCTATTCAACTTGAGACGATGAATTAAGTTAAAGACCTATTTAACTTAAAACAAAGATTTTAAGGACCTTATTAAATCGGGAATTTGTGATCAATACGTGATCAGTTTTCTTAACTTTTTATTCTCAATATTCTCACAATTCTTGTCTCGTTCATTCATCCTTGAATACACGGGTTCGAGACCTTATATAAACATTGTTCGTTTATTTGAATCGCTTCTCGTATCAGAAGTAATCTTTGTAAAGCTGTTTAACTTTACCATTTATGATACTCCTGTGTTTTAGTTGCAAAAAGGTTTTTTGGTATTTAATTTGAGGGAATTCCTTTCTGTTAGGTGAGATATCCTGTGCTTCTTACTCCTACTGAAAAACAAATGGCAAGGGAAGTCTGCATTGCTTTTAGACAAGCGGTAAGTATGATCAGCTTATATTTAAATTTAAAAATATATACTTGTGGCACATATATATCATTTTGAATTTGATTTGTTTGACTGATATCCTGTTACTTTTTTATGGTCCCAGTTGCTTAAAGCTATAACTGTTGCCATTGTGGTCATGTGAACGCTGCAACTTAATTACTTTATTTACTACGTTAAAACTCTTGTGCTACATTTGTTTATATTCATGTCTCTTCCAGGTTTGTGGATTTGATCTGCTTCGTTGTGGGGGGAGATCATATGTTTGTGATGTAAATGGATGGAGTTTCGTCAAAAATTCTCACAAGTACTGCATTTACTGTCCTCTTTACTTTTGTTCGAATGTGTTCTGCCTACTCTTGCTACTGTGTCCTGTGGGTTTTCATTTTGTTTTTACTTTCTCTGACATTGCCTTAATTACGAACAAATTATATACCTCGAGTCCCCTATAGTTTGAAATTCTAGTCATTCCTTGTTCTCTAAAGCTTATTCTCTTTATTTATTTTAATAATTATTGTATCTCTCTTAAACAAATAATCAATACAATGATACATAATCCAATGTTTTGACTTTTGACTAAGGCACTAAGACAATCCTCGAGGAAATTATGGTACAACATGGTGTAGATTCAAAGGTCTCTTTAGTTCATCTGTTACGTAAGCAAAAATATAATTTCCTGATATACAGATATGCTCTTGATGTACTTGAATTGCGACTACTATTGTCGGATAACTATACTTCTTTCAGCCAAACACTGAATTTACTAGGCCTCCTGTAATCCTGTTAGCTAGACTATTAGATGGTCATGTAATGTCTCAAAGTTTGTAATTACCGATATTGTAGGACTCGTGCTGAAATGTACTCCCGATCACATTATGATCTTTCCTCAACATTTCTATATTCTCTCTACAACCTGCTATATTAATCTAGGGTAAAGATTTACTCGAATTCTCAGAACCACCATGACTTATTTCTCTTTCTGTTCACCTTATATTTTCTTATCTCCTTTTGAAACCGCACATGAGTTTTATAAATAGCATTGACTTTGTTTATGCTGCCTTTTCACTTATTTCACCTTCTTTCATTCTTTGTTTTTCTGTTCCGTCTCTTCCTTCCTTTATATATTTTTCATGTAAGGATTTAAAATTCATGATTCATGTGTAGGTATTATGATGATGCTGCTTGCGTATTGAGAAAAATGTTTTTAGATGAAAAAGCCCCACATTTATCTTCAACTATTCCTCCAACTTTACCTTGGAAGTCCAAGGAGTCAGCCAATGCTTCAGAAGGGCTTACACGCCAAGGTAGTGGAATCATTGGAACTTTTGGGCAGGCAGAGGAGTTACGATGTGTGATAGCCGTACTTCGCCAGTAAGCTTTGTTACAGACTATGTAGTTTTGTGATGTAGCATTTTGAAATGTTGTTGCTTAGTTAGGCGTTATCAACTCGGATGAATTCCGTAACAGACGTTCTTTTATTTATTTTTTGTTTATGGTTATTTTCTTATCTGACTAATCACGTTTGACACATTTAGTGGTGATAGAACTCCCAAGCAAAAAGTGAAGCTGAAGGTTACTGAAGAGAAGTTGTTAAATTTGATGCTGAAGTACAATGGTGGCCGGCCCAGAGCAGAGGTTTTCACTTCTTAATCCTAGTTTTGTAAGCTTTCTTTTGTTCTCTAATCTGATTATTTTTACTCTTCTCCTTCCAGACAAAGCTGAAAAGTGCAGTTCAGTTACAAGATCTTCTAGACGCGACGAGAGCTCTTGTTCCCCGCTCCAGGTATGTATACGAAGAAGGGTTTTAAATAAACTGTATTTTCTGTAGTGTCAGTTGCCAGCTTGTCTGAAAGCGGGGTGTTAATGAGGCGACAGAATAGAGAAGTTTCAAATCTGATGTAAACTGTAATTTATTCTGAATGCAGTGCATATGGTATGCATCATTGTGGTAAAAGTGGGAGATACTTTCGGTAGCATAACTGACATCATGTGCTATATTTCTTTTGGGTAACGAAGCGAGCACTTAGTCGCATTACACTAAAGGGGAGGGGGGAGCCCCCAACATCGTCCCTAATAGCTATATAAGTAGTCTTCTTTCAACATTCTTGTTAAAATTGGTTCCTGGATCAGCCACATGCTTGTGTGTTTATTTCTAGGGCAAGTGAGTCAATGTTGACACTATGTGGAGATTCAACTGACAAATGATTTCATGCTAATTTATGTATTGTCTTTAGTTCTCAATACTTTCTCTGCATTGTATCGTTTTGCTATATATATCTGACAAAAATGTGGACTTATTCAAGATTGATAATTTACGAATTTCTGTATTGTACTCTTCATATTGTAAATTCTGGTTATTCTATGGAATTAAAGATTATAAGATGTGAAATGTCACATTTCTTGATTTATTTTTCTGACCGCTGCTAATCACTTTCGGTATTCATTTAATGAATCGTTAAGTAGTTAGCTTATGTGTTTCAAAAACACTAGGACAATCACCTATATTACTCTATTAAATGGAATTCCTTTTGATAGTAGCATCGACTGAATAATACGGTGTTTCTGTTTTGTTTTTTTGTTTTTTTTGGTGTACGTTAAGTTCTGTAAGATTTCCTTGTCTCAGATTTTTCACCTTCAGAGTTTGTTTTTAGTGGATATATTTATTTATGTGCATACATGATTTCCTCAAATATATATATAAATAGCATCCTCTCAAGATTGTTTTGAAACTTCCATTTTGGTGACGTAGACCTGACAGAGAGAGTGATAGCGAAGCAGAGGGTATTGAACATGCTGAGAAACTTCGTCAAGTCAAGGCAGTTCTTGAAGAGGTAACTTACTGAAATCGTCTATAAATTATTTCTATTGAAAATATGTTTAATCAATGTCAGTGTGTGTGCTTGAACATTGATCCAATTCACGAGTCAATGATCAATTAGGGCCAACACTGCTTACTGGAATGGGTCAAGTCCCTTCTGTATAATGCTTTATGTGTTGTTGATCAACTTGTATGTTCAGTTAGATGAACCGGGTAATATTGTTGTTGATGATGTATTTGTCTGAGATTGGTTGTCAAAGTATTATCATTGGTAAGTCACTAAAGTTTTCCTCGTCTTTCGCATATAGGGAGGACATTTTTCTGGTATATATAGAAAGGTCCAGCTAAAACCATTGAAATGGGTAAAAGTACCCAAATGTACCGGTGAAGGTGAAGAAGAAAAACCCGTTGAAGCTTTAATGGTCCTAAAATATGGTGGCGTTTTGACACATGCTGGCAGAAAACAGGTCTGTCATTATATGTTCAATGAGCTTGATCTGACTACTGTTACGTATAATCACCTCTTATTTCGTTTGCTTATCTATATTCTCGTGACAGGCTGAGGAACTTGGTCGGTATTTCCGAAATAATATGTATCCAGGTATTGAAACGAAATCACATAAAGTTCCATGATTGTCCGTCCTACATTTTTGTACCATCATCATACTCTTATAGGAACAACTTGCCATTTATCATATGAAGTTATCTTATTTATTAGATAAAGTTATCATATGATGAAATTTAGGAGATCATTTTAGGTCAAAGGTTACAACCGCTCGGAATATGTTGCTTTCTATGTTTAGTATATTGGAATCACATGGAGATCTTTTTCATCCAGCAGAGAAGTGTTGGCGTCTTAGTTTCTCTAGGTTTATGTTTCAGTAATGCTTTAGATTGGCAACTGGTAATCTTCTATGGCCAATGAATCGATCTAGGAGCGCTAGTACTACAGTCAGCAGTCCTAAGTCCCAATCACCATTGGCCAATCTAACCTTGGTTAAGGCGGGACTGCTGGGTAGTTTAGTTGCCGGTACCAACACTTCCTTTGCTTCTTTGTGAAACTATTTCTTATTTTCAGGCGAAGGCACAGGTCTTTTACGTCTTCACAGTACATACCGTCATGATCTTAAGATCTACAGCTCCGATGAAGGGCGTGTGCAGGTAACATATGTTTTTATCCTCTGTTCAAGTTTTTGTGTCAACATTTTGGTTTGATATTTTTCCTGGTTTTCTGTCAGACCCTACCTTTGTTTTATAATTCTTGCTAACACCCTACCTTTACTTTATTTTTTAATTAAGCACTACTTTTACTTTATTTTTTAATTAAGCTTTATTTTTATTGTCAGAAACTACCAAACTCCATTTTCCAGCTAATTTTTGACAACTTTCCGGCCTAGCTTCGTTTACACGTGTGAGATCTTTTACTTGCAAACCAATTCCACTTACCACCACCCAACCTAACCCACTAGCCCCACCACACCCATCACTACCACCTTATTCCGCCTCCACTACAACTGTATCAACCTTACCGCTCTCACCTAGCAATGGCAATGGGTAGGGGCCCTATAGGACCCAACCTGTGTTACACATGTTGGACCTAGACCCGACCAGATCAGTTGGATCCAAAATTTTCAGACCACTAATACTCTAGATTCTGGGTCTGGGGTCCCCCATGCGTCCAATCTTTTTTAATTTGTTTTATTATATTATTCATGTTTTAAATATACATTTATTATTAAAATTACATAAAACGCATTCGAATGTTTAACGGGATTGTAAGTATAAAGTATGTCAACATTTTTCATGTTAAAGTAACAAACTAACGGATAAAGTACTTTTGGATGATAAATTATTCTTTTATTTTTCGAACATTAAAATTATGTTGTATAGTGGTGAATGACTTATGAAACAAATAAATTGATAGAAAGAAGATTAGAAAGCATGACTTCATTGAACTCTAGCTCTTATATAATTAAAATTAAAAGACATATAAATCTGGGACTACGGGTAGTGTCCGGGTCTCAATGACGAGACTCATACCCAGACCCGCTTAAATTTTTCTAGACCTGCTTAAATTTTCTTGAGCCAGATTCAGTGGGGTCCATAAAAATGAGACCCAAATCCATTCATTAGGGTTCAACCTTACGGATAGTCATGGTGACCAGCCCGAGGGTTAGGTGAAAGAAAGTTGACTGCTCGACTTACCGGATAAAAAGCAGGGGCTGTCCTCACCGTCCTCCGGCTTATCACCGGTAGTCTGTTCAGGGTTCCTCGAGATGACTTGCTTGCTGAAAAAACTGCTTCTTGCTTTGCTTTTTCTCTTCGTAAAAAATGGTCTCCAAAGTTGATTGGACCGTAGGTGCAATGATTTACTTCACGGGCGAGGTCTCTGGTAGGATGGCCCAGCCGTGCCTCTCGCTTTTCGCTCATCTTGACATTCGTTTGAGCGACGCACTGATACAAGCACAATCAGTAGCCCCTGGCCCGGGGCGTCCCTGTATCTTACTAAAACTCACATAATCCCTTAGGCGATCAAGAATCGGTTCTTACAGTGTCCGGAATTGGAAAAAAGGCACAAAAGTCATTTTTATACCTCTTGCTTCTGCTTCCTTGCTCACTTTTGCTATTTTAACTTAGCCTGCTTCTCCCGTAACTTTTACTTTATGGACCGACCACCCGCGTATCTGCTCCCGGAAGTCTCTGTGCACGTGTGAGTTTGGAAAAGCGGGGATTTTCAAACTCGTGGACCCGTTGTCATCCCTAGTCTCACCCACCACTGAACCACTCCTACAACCCACAGTCACCACGGTTACCCCTTTCACCATTCCCAACCATCACCATCGAACTACCTTCACCACTCGTAATCGTCACCATTATGCCATGTTCTTTATTAATCACCAGAAAAATTCACCAAATTAACAAAGACTTCATAATTAGCAAACAAAAATCAACCTATTTCTGCTAAAAACGTACCAATTGATATGAAATCGATGGTCATTAGATATCTAGAGGTGCAAAGGGGAGGTGCACTGTGCAGTTGGTGGGTTGGACGTCTATGGGCTGCTTTATGGTCAGCTGAGTTCTGAATTGGGTGATAAACGTTGGGATGCTTTGTAGTCGCTAAAGTGAAGGCGACGTGACGAAGATGGAGGTTGGAGGTTGGAGATGGTGCGAAAGAGATGATGGAGGATGCACGGCGGAGGTAGCAGAGTAGAGGTGGAGGTGATGTGGGTTCTCTTCCATCCCGGATGACCCGCCCACCTTGAATCCTGACACTCCTTCATGGCACTCTTGTAGGAGAATCTTCCGCAGTCCCGCTGCCTTTGGAACGAAGATCCGATGTGCCTTAGTGAATAGAAGTCCATCTTCCATCCAAATTGACGAGTCTTCCCCGCTATGGCCAGCTGTTTCAGAGTCCTCGCCATTGGATCTTGGTGGTGGTTGGCAATGGGTGTTGAAGGTGGTGGTGGAAGGTGGTGCGTGGGAGGAGAGGGAAACAAAGTCAAGGCTGACAGTTGACCAAAATTGGCCGGAAATTGAAGTTTGGTAGTTTTCGACAAGAAAAGTAAAAAGTAAGATAATGCTTAACAAATAAAATAAATTAAAGGTAGCGTGTTAGGAAAGTGGTATAAAACAAAAAGATACATATATTGAGGTGAATAGCTTGTTGCCTCCTCTTTTTCTGTGCATGTTCCGCAATTTTTAATTAATTTCGAAACAAATTTGGCAGATGTCAGCGGCAGCATTTGCGAAGGGTCTTCTTGATTTGGAGGGGCAATTGACACCTATTCTTGTAAGTAGTATAGCCTCTCTTGCCAGTCTTTATACACCCATTTGTATCTTCGTCACAGTTGATGTCTTTGCAGGTTTCTCTTGTTAGTAAGGATTCTTCGATGTTGGATGGACTTGCTAATGCCAGCACTGAAATGGAAGAAGCAAAGGTTATTTCTGATAAGAAACTTAGCTTTTAGAGTTTTAGTTTCTCCTTATGTGTGTATCATACTCCCATCCTTAATATGCCTTAAATTGTTATCCTTTTTATCATGTGATCTGGTGCCTTCCTCTTGTACCATCCTGTATAGTTTTGGTGCTGTATTTGTCTTCTCTGGTGGGTGGGTAATACTTGGCTTAGAAGAATGTAGTCATCTATTTACGTTTTTTTTTTCCTATATCATTTTTTTCTTCTCTCAAGAATTTATTCGTGGAGTCAAATTTGTGGACTTCTGCTTTTCCCTGTATGAACAGTATTAGTTATCATTATCCAATAGCGATCTGTTTTAGCATCTCATCTGTCAATTAAGAGGATTCATTCTCTGCTGCTGAGCTCCTGCCAAAAAATTTCTTGCCTTCTACCCAACAACATATGTATTGGAGGTGAAAGGAAGTTAAGTTGCTAAAATTCGTATCTATTTGTGTAACCTATTTACAGGCAAGACTGAATGAGATTATAACATCTGGAGCACTGACCTCTCCCAGTAACGGATCACCAGAATTTCCCTGGATGGTGGATGGGGCTGGACACCCGGAGAATGCTGCTGAGCTCCTGCCAAAATTGGTATGTATTGCCAGAAGTCATTCCGGGGTCACAGATCCACAATATATGGAGTAGGTTTTGGACGGCCAGTGGCATAAAAGTTCTCACTTTTTACTCCTTATCGTTTTTATATTTTATCAGTGATGTTTCTTTATCGACTCAGTCTCTTGACCATAATCTATATAGAATTTAGATTAGTGAGCATCTCTAGCATTGAACCACATGTTGTGAATGCCTATACAAATCAAATGGAGGTCTTTGGCTCTTTAGGTCATGCTCTTTGGGCTGCTTTTTGTTAAATTAAATTGCCTGTATCAGCTCTTAAATTTGCATTTCGCAGAAAGAACTACTAAAGGATTGGACTGTGCAGGTTGCTTGACTGTCTTACCTGTCATCGATGCTTATACTCGCATTAAGAAGAAGGGGAAAAAAAAAACTTTTGTAGCCTTCCCTAAGAACATCATGTAGTTTATTACGTGTCAAATAGTAGATGAAACAAATATATAATTTCTTTTGTTGAAAGTTGGTTAACAAATGATTAAGTGTAATCTCTACCCGTTAGAATGTGATATTCAAGTTCGAAACTTATACATTGATTGTGTTGGCTTGTCTTACTATAACTGCAACTGATGTCTGCACGCCAGACAAACTCTTGATGCACGTTCGCTTTCAGAGATGAGCATGAACAACTGCCGTTTAATCTATGTATACAAAATTATCTTGAGTATTTGTTTCCTCCTGTAACTGCATTATAAAGAACCATAATCAATGCCAGATTGCCAGTTGCCAGTTGCCAGTATGCGTCAGACTTCTATTCATATGCACTCGACCAAATGCCTCCTGTTGGAGTAATGCATTGAGTGTTGTTTGCTTTTCTTCCTAAAATTTGCCGTTTGCTTATTTTCTCCTCAAAAATTATTTTCTTTATACAGGTGGAGTTAACTAAGAAGGTTACTGAACAAGTTCGGCTGCTTGCTAAGTATGAAGATGAAAAACTTCCAAAAGCAAGCTCTTATGATGTGATACCCCCATATGATCAAGCTAAAGCTTTTGGAAAGACCAATATTGATGTGGATAGAATAGCAGCCGGTTTACCTTGTGGCAGTGAGGGGTTTCTTCTAATGTCTGCTCGATGGAGAAAACTAGTACGAGACTTGTATAATGAACGGAAAGAGTAAGTTAAATTCCTAGCTTACTGTTTAATGCTAGATAGATAGAGAAATGTCTACATGAACCTCAATTTATTGAGGTCTTAGTTTGAAAATGCACAAGGCGCATCGAGGTGCTAAGGGTCCGAGGCGCAAAGCGCAAGGCGAAAGCGCGTGCCTTTTGGACGTGAGGCGCCCTATTTTGTATAACAAATTTGTAATTTTCAAATAAAATTTTGGGCGACTAGCGTTTTAGGAGTTTTCAAGTAGGCTAACATGTCAAGGAGTAAAGTTAGGAATAATGAGGAAAAGAAATGATGAAGCTTGTCTAAAAGATATGGAAAGTGCGTACTAGTTAGCCTTGTTAGGTGAGCCTTGTCTAAAAGGTGCACCTAAAATGCACTGAGGCGTTCTGGTTAGTGCCTCATCCAAGGCGCGCCTTAGGCGCACTCAAGGTGCGCTTTTTTAAACTAAGATTGAGGTCAAGGGCCTGTTGGCCAGTCAATGTTTGTTGTTTAATCAAGTCTTTTTCAGACTTTGACGATATCCCTATGTCATTGAGGTTGCAGTCATGTTTTAATATGATCTGTTACACTGAAATCCTGAGCTTCTTGCAGGAGATATGACATCACTCACATACCGGACGTATACGACTCGTGCAAGTAAGTCTAATCTAAAGGAAGTGTATTGCCTCGACGTTTATCACTCACTTATCCGCCGTATATTGCCTCCACTTGTTAGGAATTGATTATTCTGCTGAAATTGGTGTGTATTTCTTGTGTCGCCTAACCAGAACCTAGTCTTGTAGGCGTGTGTCTTACACGTGTCTATAAGAAAACCATCATTCTTTTACCTACTAACCGAGTTCTGTATTTATTCCCAGAAAAATGCTTTTACCTACTAACTTCATAATCTCAGTTCATAGTATGTGAGACCCTGGTCATATGACTTGGTGTTGGGTTAAAGTTGTAAACTAGTTGGATACTATATAATCACTGAAAATATTGCATGACTGCTAAATTAAATACTTCGTAACACTTTTCATGATCTAAGCTCTCATATGTAAATTGTTCACCCTATAATCCTATATCCCTATGACCCTAGGTCCATGAACACGTTTGTATTTCTTTTCTAATTATAACCAAAGCTACATGTTATCTAGGTGTCAAAATTCTAAGTGACAAATTATTCTTGTTTATTTGCAGTGGCTTCATTTTTGCCAATAGTGTGTTTCACTAGCATGCTTATATATTTTCCTCTGAAACTTTTTGTAAAATTGTCAAGCAATGTAACATATTAGACATGATTTGAGGTAGCTTATGTTGTGTTTAATCTTATAAATAGAAGTTGGATACTTATATTATCTCGTGAGATCCCGATTATATGCGCACCGTATTTTACTAAAATACTCTGTATAACTTAAGACCCCATTTTGGTAGTTTTTTTCCTCCTCATTATTATAGAAGCAGATTCAGTGACCTGCAATATACTTGTCCTCATTTTTCGAGGGAAGTTGAGCAATTTCCTTCACCTTGCAACTGTATTATGTTGTTTTCCCATGTCAACTGACTTGACATAGCGCTGATGGACTCTACCATTTATTTTTAGTTGTGTCAAATCTTCTTCACATGGGTAACATTACCCTTATGAATATTACTCCCTAAGTCCAAACACCCCATTTCAACCATTTCTGTGAGAAATTTTGAATTTATGGGCTGTTTCTTTCCTTACAATTACAATTACCAGTTATTTTTATAGCAATGCTGGGTTCCACTTCCACTTGCTGGAAGTTTGGAAAAATGATAAAGACAAGTGACCGTATCTTAAGTTTGCTGATGTTAATGGTGATAGCCTGATGGGCATGCTACTTCTCCATTAATTTTAATTTCATCTCATGTGCTCTATGTTGTCATTGATAAAGTTGTTGTATTAACAGAACTTTTAATTTTATGCGCCACTAGGCAGTGTAATAGTTGATTAATTCGTTTTGACAGATATGATCTTCTACACAATTCTCATCTTAATTTGGAAGGCTTAGACGAGCTATTTAAAGTTGCTCAGGTACGTTGCGTCTCCAAGAAAGTGTTTTTTTTTTTATAATAAATATAGTACTATACTTTTTGTGTACGTTAGGTTCTGCAGATTCATTGTTAGTTTGATAATCATATCATTAGTTGTACATATACATGTAGTCCCTCTATTTCTTCATGAACCTCCCCTTTGGTTTTGGCACAATTCTCAAGGAAAACTATCTCCGTCCCGGTTTATTTTTTAGCTAATCAATCTGAGGGTGTTTCATCTATTTGTTTACCTTTCTATATTGGGAAGGTTTTTTATGTGTGTTTTGATCATTCAATTGCACCATTGTTCACTTGTCATCTATTAACTACAAGTCAACGACCACAAATGGTTCCCGGTATTTGTGCCAAACGCAAAGGTAAACAAATGACCGGGATTGAGGGAGTAATAATATAAGAATCAAGCCCACTTGAAAATGGACAATTGACTAAAGCAAACCCATTTTACTTATGTTCACACTCCCAACAATTGTACTCTGCCAACCACCACCTACACTCCTACAACCACTACAATAAAGCCCAAAAATCCACTACCGAACTCGTCTGTTGACGACAAGCACGTGGGGGAAGCTTGTTTTGTAGATTATCTTCAATTTGTTGTAGATCTGAAAAATTATATTTGAAATTTGGTGGTTTTTCTCCGAAGATAGTAGGTGGGATACTCGCAGAGTTGTATGCTGGCTAGGGCTTATCTGGGCTGGTCTTTGGCTCGTCTAGTCAGAGCTCATGGTGGGGCTGGTGAAGCTTGGTCAAAATAGGTTGAGAGTAGGTGAAACGGGTTAAGGGTGGTCGGAGATGGGTTTAGCCGTTGAGGGTGGTGGAAATGGGGTTAAGGGTGGTCTGAAATGGGTTGGGGGTGTTCGTAAAAGGGTCATGAAGTAGATGGTGCTGGTGGAGATTAGTTGGAAATGGGAAGCAATAGGTAATTTGTGGGGGTGGAGATAGCGTTGTGCGGAGGAGAGAGAGGAAGAGGTTTGTTATAGGGATAGGTTTAGTAGATGGTAATTATAATTGTGAGTGTTCAATATTAGTAAAGTAGTGGCTAATATGTTAAATATGTATGCTCATTCAGCATATTTTTGTAATTTAGTACCCTAAAAACTTGCCAAATTAGAAATAACTAAAACGGGAGGAACCCAGTGAAATTTCCCTTCAAGGAAAGTGGTAAGATCATGAAGAAATGGAGGGATTTTGCTTAAAGGAAGTGCCAATCAATTTGTTTGAAATCGCGGTGGCTTTAGGATGTGTATGATATCTGGCCTAAGTATTTATATACCTTTTAGTAGCGTGCTGATGCGTTTATATACATATAAATTTGATTTTGATCCAATCATCAGTACACATGCCACTTTGAGTACATTGTATGATACTTCCTTCTTTCTCATTATTTTATTTTTATTTTGTCGTGCCTTTATATTTCAGTTATTTCCTACTTATCAGAGAAATGTAACCTAGTCCAAATTGTTCTGACTTGTGCATATTTGCGGTTTCAGTTACTTGCAGATGGTGTTATCCCTAATGAGTATGGTATAAATCCTGCACAGAAATTGAAAATTGGTTCAAAGGTAACTTTCCCTGTTAATAGTTTCGAAGTTGTTAACCCCCAAAACGAAGTATAGTTTCGAAGGCACCGTTTGTTGATAAAATTAGTTAATTGACTCCAGAAATTCTTGGCTTGGAGAATTGCTCTAGTGATACTGGTTTGCTTTTCTTGATAAAAAATATCTGTAGATGCTGCATGTTTGCAACCTATTCTTGCTTTAAAGGAATATAAAGACTGTAGTATTTCATATTCATCATAAAATATGAGAAGTCCTCCTGAGATTAAATTTAAAGGAATACGCACGTCAAAATTCTGCCGTAGAAATGTAGCGTATTTTCTCACTCCTGTATATACAAAATTCTTGGGGTAGGCTGCTCAAATAATTTTACAGTGTCGGCAAGATTTCTGTTTATAGTGTTATACTGTTATGTGTACTCACTGCTGCTTTCTCCTTACAGATAGCTCGCCGTTTGCTGGGTAAGATTTTGATTGACTTGCGGAATACTCGTGAAGAAGCTATCAATGTTGCTGAATTGAAGAGCAATCCTGCACCATGTACTGAATCTAGCAGGGAAGAGGATACCAATCACTGGTCAAAAACACAAACTAAAAATGAGGAGGCGAGAAAATCGTCGGCTGCTAGTGATCTATCGATTGATCACGAAGATGAGGATGAAAAAGAGACTGAATATCGCTTAGATCCAAAGTACTTGCCCGGACTTTTGTTCCTATACTATTATCTCACTCAGTTAAGATTTAGCGTTCTAAAAGTAATATAATGATGATTTATTCTTTCAGGTATGCTAATGTAAAAACACCAGAGCGACATGTGAAAACACGGTTATATTTCACGTCGGTGAGTGAGATAGGCCGTCATCTCGTATTTCTATCAAAATATATCCTCACTACGAGAATCTATCAAGTAGCAGATGCTGGAATCTATGTTTATCACGCGCGCCCTGGTGAAAAAATTGACACTTTTATTTATAAAAACCTTTAACTTGAATTTTTTTTTGGTATAATCTTGGGCTAAGTACATAAAAATATGATTTCTCCAGTGTCCCAGGTCTCAGGTGGTTGAACATGCAAACTGAGACAATGTTGATGCCTTAACAATGCAACAGTATAATCATCAATCGTGCTTGCAGGCCAACCTTTTGTCAGTGTTTAATTAGTTGTGTTAATATGGCTCGCAGGAATCCCATATTCATTCTTTAATGAATGTTCTTCGATATTGTAACTTGGATGAATCCTTACAAGGAGAGGAGAGCCTCATCTGTCTCAGTGCTCTTGAGCGGTTATTCAAAACTAAGGAGCTTGATTACATGAGTTATGTCGTGTTAAGGATGTTTGAGAACACAGAGGTCAGTATTGTCTTTGTACTCCCCGTTTTGTGTTATAAGTTGTTTTAGGGTATTTCAGAAGAATTAAGAAAAGTCATTGGAAAGATTTGAGTATAATAATTACCCACGGAAAACTGAAAAGAAACATTAATCTTCGTACGTTAAGTTTCGTATCAAGTATTGTGTTATTTTTATATTAACCATAGATATTAACTTTGATTCGGAAAAATAGTGCATGGGAATTTGTAATTAGAAAGAGAAGTTCATGAGAAATGCAAAACGACAAACTAAAAAAACATTGTTTTCTAAAATGTACTTCGTAACTTATTAAACGGGGCAGAGGGTGTATTTGCTGTCCTCTTGGATAAATTTCGCTGCGGAGTGCTGAAATCCAGGACTCCTATTGCATGAGTAAAAAAGAAAAGCCTTAGAGCATCTCCAATGGTAAGCCAGTTGATACTAGATACTAGCTTACCATTGCCACATAATATTTGTAAGGTACAACAACTTTAAGCTACAATTTACCCTAATGGTTTAATTAGCCAACATACAACTAGCTCAATTGAACCCACATAACACATTTATCTATTTATTTATTCAATTTCTAAAGTTCCAACATAAAATTAAAAAAAATTAAATTTTTTTTAATTATATCATTATTTCCTTTGGTCAAAATTATAGATATTTCTACTTCACTGAGCACAAAAATTAAGGTCAACTGTATGGTCGTGGAATATACAACTTGAGAAAATTTATGAGGTTAGAAATTATATTGAGCACAGATAGAAGACATAATGAAAGATTTTAATATGGATGGATATATTCATACCTAAACGGTTTCGAAGGATGATTTATGTTTGCTAACCCCAAATCATTTTGGCACTAAGGCTCTCTTGTCGTACTAATATGTAATGGCATAATTTAATGGCGGATAATAAGTTGTTGGAGACTTGAAATTATTTTGCAGGTAGCTTTGGACGACCGGAACAGATTTCGCATTGAATTAACTTTCAGCCGTGGTGCTGATCTCTCCCCACTTGAGGTAAGACGTTGTGCATAGCTACATGATCATTATTACTTTGTATTGCATAGCTGCGTGAACATGTTTTAATTTGTAAAAAGTACGGAGTACATATACTGTACCAATTTCTCAGAATTTTTATATAAAATTGTCTTCAAAAGTCAAAACTCCAAAGTTATTTTGGCAATTCCCTAATATGACAATATCCTCTCGATATATCTTACCAAAAACCTATTTTGGCAAGAAAAAAGAGTGAGACAAATCAGACAATTATTGATGACCTTTATAATAGAATATAACTATAATATATGGGCCTCAACCATCTCCTTAAGGTTTTGATTTAGATGGTTCATCTATCACTTTATGTATGCATAAAACATTATTTTACTAGAAGGAAAGAACCATTAGTGATAAGTATGGCTGAAAAGTGACTTATATTTGCATAAAAACGGCTTTTGGTGCGAACTGTTTATGAAACGTTCATTAAGGTATGAATTTTGAAGAGAATTTGTATTACGTATATGTTATGAAAAATGGCGAAGTGAATCCAAATGAATAGAGTATTTTGTAACAAAAAACACGGTACTCAAAAAGTTAATTTTGTACTGTTAATTCATTTGATTGAGTAGGCTTATATGAATATATGATGCTCACAGGGTATGGGCTGGATCACATTTCGGTTTGTGACCCTAATGTATTGCATTTCCTTTGGCAGAACACCAACGGTGAGGCGAATTGGATGCACCAGGAGCACACATTGCCAATAATGGGTCCAGAGAGGTTGCAAGAAATAGGATCATGTTTGACCCTGGAGAAGATGGAAGAGATGGTCCATCCTTTTGCAATGCCTGCTGAAGATTTTCCGCCCTCGGTTACCCCTGTTGGCTTCACTGGTTACTTTTCAAAAAGTGCTGCTGTTCTCGAGCGCTTTGTCAACCTTTGGCCTTTCCACAAGCATGGGCATGGCAATGTCAAATGACGCATCCACTATATTTGATCATTTACACTCTTGTAAATATCAATTTTGGTTGTGTGCTTGTTATTTTGATTCACATTCTTTTATTCTTCTATTTTTGTTTGCCTGTCGTGGTTAAAAACAAAACATCATGAGTTGAAATCATACTTTTATTTTTCTTTGCTTATGGAGGTTGAAAAAAAAAAGTTTCTAGTGTTGAATACGTAACGAGTATTGTTGTTCAGTTTGTGGCAGGTTACAAACCATTTTATGAGAAAAGTAGAACGATTTTTTAAAATAAATAGTTTTAAACCGGTGCAAAATTGCACGGGTATGTCGTATTTGTATGTTATCGCCGCTTAAATTAAATGTATGGATGAAGAATATTGATAATAATAATGTAAATAGCAAGGAAGAACGTGTTACGAAATTCAATAAACTTACATAATTATAAAAATAAGTGAAACAACAATATTAAACCTACAAATATTAGAAAATTTCATGATATACAACATTAGTTGTTGTATTGGATATACTCTTATTACTATCAAAAATAAGAAGTTTCAAGCCCTGCTCTTCTAGTAACTCTAGAAATTGTAACATAAAGTTATCCATGACTAAAGACCGGTGTTGGAAGGTATATGCTCACCTGGGATAAAGATTGTCCTTAACTTTTATTTATTGTCATTGCAAAATATACAGCTATGGGGAATTGCCTTCTACTAAAGCGTACTGGAAATTTGTTTGAGTCCGAAAGAGTTGGTGATATTCGAGCGATGTAGACTATATCACCTTTTCGACTGCAAGTTAAAACTGTACAACTAATAACACGCGTCCTTAAATCTGTCACAATCAATCTCGTGCCATTACATAACCCGCGAGATTGGTCAATGTTCTTAAGAAACATGACCATAGCACCAACCTTCATACGCAACTGATCATTAGGGAGACCGGAGCATCTAAATACTGTTAAGGAATTCTGTGGAGTGTAGATCACGCTCACCAATAGATGTTTCGTCTTTGCTAACTTCATCAGAGCTTAGATATATTCTTTCATCATTGTCAATAAGCGATAAAACATAATCGTTTGCCGCATCAACAATCTCATGAGTTGGTGCAAAGATTGCCCTTTCCTGTAGATAATCAGGATTTCACAATTGGCTTTGAAGTGCTGGGTAAGTGACGTTTACTAATGAGGCGATAGGATCGGACACGTCTTCAATGAGTAAGTCCAGTGAAAATTGTAGATCCACTTCCCCAGTATTATCACCACCAGCTAAGCCATTTCTAATTTCCAAGATTCACTAAGAGAATTTCTTTATATCATCGGCATTGTTGCTTGAACTTCCAAATTGCAAACGCATATTTTTTGTCAATTTAAGAACCTGCAAAAATAAAATAAAATATAATTTGTACGTGAACAAAAGAATGGCGAATCATATAAATTTAAAAAGACGTATTGATAACGAAACATAAATACTACCTTGCATGAAGACCACAAATAAGATGAACAAAGAGAAGCATGCACAATATCTGTTCTGCTTCCTTTAGGCACAACAGGTAGAATTTGTCGAAAGTCCCTCCCGAAGACTACCACTTTTCCTCCAAAAGGTTCGTCTACATTCCTCTCGTCTACAACACGCATTACATCTTTCAGACTTCGATCAAGAGCATCAAAGCTGTGTTTATGAGTCATTGGCGCATCGTCCCATATTATGAGTTTCGCCCTTCTCAAAAGTTCTGTTAAATCACTACCGGGTTTAATTCGAGGGCAAGTGGAGTTTTCGGTCACACTAAGCGGGATTCCAAACCTAGAATGAGCTATTCTACCACCAGGAATTAAGGTTGCTGCAATTCCACTTGATGTCACTGGTAAAACAATATCACCCTTGCATCTAAAAGCAGCACACAAAGTTCGCCAAATGAAAGTCTTCCCAGTTCCGCCATAGCAATATACAAAGAACACCCCACCTTTGTTCTTTAATACATCGTCTATAATTTCATTATATATCATCCTCTGTTCATCTGTCATTGTAAATAAGTTGTTGTCATGTTCTTCACGCAATGACTGTCTATCATAAGACAACTCATCCATTACTAAGTTGTTCCGATGATCTGACGTTGCCGATATATCTGGAAGGGGCATCCCTAAGCTACTTCCTTTTGTCTGAAGAGAATTTTCGATATCAATCAATGCATAATTTTGTAACTCTTCATCTGTTAGTTGTAGCCCTACGAAACATAGAAGTATGTGCGCAAAATTATACTCCCTCCATTATTCAAGTCCAAATATAACATTTCTTTTTTTGACACTATTCATGAGTGAAGAGAATCTTTACGATTCCTTGCAATATGTAAGATAAAATATGGTCATGTTCTTCACGCAATGACTGTCTATCATAAGACAACTCATCCATTACTAAGTTGTTCCGATGATCTGACGTTGCCGATATATCTGGAAGGGGCATCCCTAAGCTACTTCCTTTTGTCTGAAGAGAATTTTCGATATCAATCAATGCATAATTTTGTAACTCTTCATCTGTTAGTTGTAGCCCTACGAAACATAGAAGTATGTACGCAAAATTATACTCCCTCCATTCAAGTCCAAATATAACATTTCTTTTTTTGACACTATTCATGAGTGAAGAGAATCTTTACGATTCCTTGCAATATGTAAGATAAAATATGGTCATGTGGGATCTTGTTTGATTCGTCTTTATAAGTACAATAAGATTATCGAATTTTTTTATTTTTTTATAATGTAAAACTCAAGATATTTACGTTACAATTCGTGCATTGACAAACGTGTAAAAGAGAAATGTTGTGTTTGGACTTGAATAGATGGAGTATATTCCAACGGTAAATGGAGTAAACGAATTGAAAAAAATATATAATACGTATTTTTGTAACATTTCATTAAAATAGTTGCACTCAAATTAAATAGTTAAATGAATAACATACCTTGATTGTTAAGAACTCTACGTTGCCTATGAAGGATGTCCTCAGATAGAAGACGCCAAGTTTTGTCCCTCATTCTGCTTGGCATAGAAAAAGTACCACACAATAATAAAATCGAAAACAAATGTCGAAGATAGGACCCAGATCCCCAATCACTTGCTTCTTCATCGCATCAATGTATTCTTTGTCGTCCCCAATTAACCCCAGTTTATAACATGCTTATCTATATGTCGGGAAAACAATATCATAATTGACGGTCCTGATTTCCTAGAAACGTTTGGGACCCTTAATGTGGTTCAACATGATTCTCATAAAATATAGCTCTCCGCAACTCGGTGGCACATGAAGCAACCTTCTAATCTTAAACCTTTTTTTTTCTAAGAGTCCATTGTCGTTCCTTCTTCTTCCAAACAAATTTTGTAGGAAATTGAGAATATAACAATTGTTTGGCTATCTGCATATCACGGTCTTCACGATTGTTAGGACGGACCTCACGACTATTGCAACTCATCAAGTTTAAGAATTGTAACACTCCAACAGATGATTTTTGTAGTACATCATCAATCACTACAAGAAATCTTGTTTCAGGCGACCGTTATAAGGCGACCGAGTTCAGTAGTCGCCAATTTGGCGACTGATTAAGTAATTTGGCGACTGAATGTAGTCGCTAGTTTAGCGACTGAAGAGATTCCAAAAATTTTCACTGAAAATCTCGGGCGACTACTATCCGTCGCCAATTTGGCGACTGAAACACAAATTGGCGACACCACCTTTACACCACGCTCCGACACCAAGCTCCGACACCACGCTCCAACCACTACTCCGTCAACCACGTCATTTTCTTTTAGTTTGTGAAGGTATATTTATAGTTTTAATTTCAATTTCTTAAATTAATGTTAAGTTTATTTGTTTAATTTATGATTTTCATTAGTTTTTGATGATTTGATAGATTTATTGTAAAGATTTGTGATGTTTATTAGGTTTTTAGATGTTATTTACTTAGGGTTTGGTGAAGTTTGAATTAGTGTTAGTAATTGTGGTTAGTATTGGGGTTTGATTAGTGGTAGTGTTGTTGATATTATTAGTGTTGTTAGTATTAATTTTGTTGGTATTGTTAATTTTGATTTGGGTTAGTGTTGTAGTAATGGGGTTTTGATAATTTTCATGATTTGTGTTAGTGTTGGTAGTATAGGGGTTTTGGTTAGTGTTTTTTGATTAGTTTTAGTATGTTAATAATATTAGTGTTATTAGAATTATTTTGTTAGTATTGATGATTTTGATTTGTGTTAGTGTATTTCGTATTAAGGTTTTGATAAATATGATTGTTTGTGTTAGTGTTGTTAATATTTGGGGTTTTGATTAGTGTTAGTATTTTTTGTACTTGTTGTGTTGGTTAATGTTTAGATTAAAATGAAGAGATTGGAGCGTACATGGATGTACGAAGAAAGACTTGATAAGAAAAGACGTCCTACCGCTAGATTTATAAAGGGGGTTGCCGAGTTTATTGAATTTGCTAAACAACAAGACGAGTATGATTTAGTAGTACAGAAACTTAGGTGTCCTTGTATTAATTAAGTTTTTTTTATGTTATTTGATGTTTTTTTTTATGTTATTAACAGTTTATGTTTATGTTTTATTTTTATGTTATTAACCGTTTCTAACAATTTGAATATTTGTGTAATTGTAGATGGCAGGAGGTCGAGGTAGACAACGTGGCGGCGGTTCAAACAGACGCCGTAGTACTTCTTCAGTCGACGAGGAAGAGATGAAGGTTATTGATCAGCAGAGTCCGGTAGTGGTCGAGGAATCGACCAATGACGATGAGTTCTCGGATCAGACATCGGAGACGATCCAGTTCACCCCGGAAGGGAAGATGATACTTGATCCCGCGAGTTTTTGGTAAGACAACGACCAATGTCTTTAATTTATTATTTTATAATTATATTACATTATTTAACATAAATGCATACTATTCCATAATTTATTTTTCAGGTTTTCGTCTCAAAAGGTAGTACGCGGTTGTACTCAAAGTTCAAAGATGAAGATGACGGGGGTTGCTCCTACTTGTTGGACAAAGGCTACCTCTACACAAAAAGAGGAATGGTTCAATAATTTTAGGGTATATTATTTTTGTTTATATTTTGTTATATTATTATAGTTTTCAATTAATAATTTATTTTACTAATACTTACCTTTTAAATTGTAGAAAACATTTGACTGGCCGGCCGGATTAGAGTATATTGTACGTCAAAGGTACAATGAGACGTGCACTAGACGGTTAAGGGACAACATGTATAAGGTTGTCAAGAGGAAGAAGGAGCCGGAGCATATGAGAGGTATTTAATTGTTTTTGTTATTTGTATATAGTTATAATTTAACACATTTTATCATATTTTATAATACTTATTTAACTTGTAGGTAGTGCATATGAAGATATGCTTAAATATCGTGAAACTCCGGAGTTTCAGGCTAGGTCGGCCCAAGCATCCAAAAATAAAAAAGGAGAAAAGAAAGATGGAGCGGCTGAGCCGTCACATCACGCAGGATCTCGATCTTTCCTGGACCTAGTTTTGGGTGTAAGTTATAATTTCCACTTGTTATAATTTCCACTTTTTCCTCCATTTGAAAATTATAACTTAAATTCTTTTTATTATTAAAATCTTCTTATACAAGTCTTTAATTTCTTCTTTTAGAAGGGTAAGAAGAAAAAAGTTAACACGCCCACGGCTCCGGAGCTCTTCCTTGACACCCATTCCCGACTCAGAGACAATAAAAGATATTGGATAAAACCAAAAGATAAGGAATTATATGTAAGTTTCAAACCATTTTTGGATTTTTACAATAAGTTCATTTTTTTGAATGTTTAACAAATTTTGTAGCTATTTTTAATAATAATGTTTATATTTTGTAGGAATCCTTTTTGGCCGAGAAAGTTAGGCAACCCGACAAGTCCGATAACGAGATTTGGTTCGACTTGGTAAAGGGTTTCAAGAAGGGGAATGTCTACGGGATTGGGTCGGCTAAGGACGTATTTTACGAAACTCCAAGGGGAAGAATGACGTCCAGCTCAAAACAAACCTACGAGCCGGGAGTCGTGGGAAAACTCCAAGCCCAACTCAACGAAGAAAGAAGAAAAAACGCGGAAAGGGATGAGGAATTAAGGATAATGAAAGAAAAATTCAAGGCTTGGGAAAGCAGGTTCGACAACTGCAACCAAGGTCCGCCTCCCTTTCGGCGAGATTATGATGAAGGCAATGGAGGTGGTGGTATGCAAGCCGAACCCAATATGACCCTTGGCTTCTGATATTAGTTTAGAAACTTGTGACTTGTGCTTGTTTAAACTTGGTTTGTTAACGTTTAAGAAGATTTGTAAACTTGAAACAATTTTCTTGATCTATATGAGGATGTTGGTTTCACATCGTGTTATTGTAAATGTGTGAAATTATGATTGTTTTCTAGTATACTTGCAGGTATGGTATGGTAACGAAATGGCAGGATGAAAACATAATTTTTCTTGCAATATCACAGGTTTTTTGGCGACTGAAATGTTCATTTATCGACTACTTTCAGTCGCCAAACCCCCTGTATTTTCGCAAATTAAAAGGCCTTTTGGCGTTTCAGTCGCCAATTTGGCGACTGAAGGCTGTAGTGGTCGCCAAATTGGCGACTGATGGCGACTGAAATCAATCGCCAATTTGGCGACTACATCACCTATCAGTCGCCAATTTGGGCGACTGCTTTCAGTCGCCATTTCACCATTTTGGCGACGCTTTTTCCAGTCGCCAAATTTGGCGACTGAAATTAGTCGCCCGAATTTGTTTTGGCGACTAATGACTGCGACTGGTTCTTGGCGACTGATTTCAGTCGCCAAATTCATTTTAGCGACTGAAATTAGTCGCCAATATCAGTCGCCTGAATGTTGTTTTCTTGTAGTGAATGAAAGTATCATCATTAAACATGACTGGTTGCTCGCCAGGAAGGTGGTAATGCGACCTTTCAATAACGGAAGGAGTTTTGAAGTGGATAGGAAAACAAAATATCCTTCAAACTGCTTCGCACACAGTGATATAACGTCAGTCATAGTACCTCTTAATCTCATCTAATCGACCAGGATCATGTTCGTTTGGAAGCGTATATGATGACTCCATCATAACTCGATCATGGCCCTTATTAATATATTGGAAGAGGTGCTTAATTGCTCGCGATTGGTTACACCAATCCACATTAATATGAGCACGATATTTCAACAACAATTGTGGGTTATATGGAATGACAAAACCATTGCTCATTGGGACATCATTCTTAAAAACGACAACCCCATTTTCCCTCCTCTTATATATAGGATACCCATCTTTATCAACGGTCGTTCTCTCCGTACAGTCCTTGGGGTAATATTTTGAGCACTTTTCCCCAATCATACACGGTGAACTTCACTTTGCAGTTCCACATGGACTATGTAACATATGTGCACAAACAACTGAATGTAAAAAAGGATCTTCAACCGGATCAGGAATCTCGGCTGCAATTATTTTGTCAACGTCTGCAGCTGCCGGAAACTTGTCATCTCGGTGTAAGAACAACAATATATGGGCATGTGAAAGACCACGCTTTTGAAATTCAACAGTATATACCGCTGCAAAATAATCATGTGAAATAATGTAGAACTTTAAAAAAGTAATGTAATAAAATAAATGGTAACTTAAACTCGTAAAAAAGACATTAACATTTACATGCCATAGTTCTTCCAAAAATGTGTTGATCTTTTAAATCGGTCATCAACTCAGCAAGCTTAATCTTAAATATACGACACACAATATCCGGACGATCTTCTGCTCTCACGCCTCTTTTAGTAACAAATCGACTAATCTCCGGCCACTTGGGATTGCAGGTGAAAGTAATGAATAAATCAGGATACCCATACCACTTACAAATAGTCATTGCATCTAAATAGTTCTCTTTCATGAAAGCTTCGCCATCTTGAAACGGAGAAGGCACAATAAAACGACTACCTGCAGAAGATGGCTCGACATCCTCTCTTTTAAAAGCATTTGAAAGTTTATTGTAATTATCCACCCGAAGTCTATCATGGTGAAACCGAAGGAAATTGAGCCTATGAGATTCAACCATTATATATACATTGACTAAAAATTGGTGGAATCCTTTACCGAATAATATTATGGCTGGATACTCAATAGATGGAGACTTTTCTTGTATACAAAACGCAATCCATTCTTTACAGGTTAACTCGTCACGCAGTTTATAACTACTGCTAGCACCTAAGAGAAGATTCACTATGGGGATATTGAGTCGAAAGCCATCTTCCCCAAAGTGAAATAAAAGAGGATATTGGAGGGGAGTGTAGAGAGGGTGTAACTTAGATATACGTTGAAACGACCACATTCCTTCTGCACAATAATATCCCGTTTATCCATATTTGGAACAATATCCCCCTCAATCAATCCTGCAACCTCGGAATCAGTTGGTCGGTTATATGTTCGTCCGTCGGCGTCTCTTCTAGAAATAAGTCTAATACTGTCATCACTATCTATTTTGCACACAATCTATTCGTAGCCATCCTAAACGAATGTGCAAGAACATTATTTTCATCGGTCATATTTTGCAAAAGCCGTGTAAGTTCATCGTTAAGACTTTCTGGGTTATTGGGACTGCATTAAATTTAAATAGTTAAATTACATTTATATATATATATATATATAGTGTTGGGTTCTCGTGAGTCTAGTATCTTATGGTGAGTTGGTACTCACAAATCTGGACCATTAGATAAAATCAAGTTCACGGTCATAATTTCATGCGTGTCAGTAAGGGTAGTATTGTAAATAAGTATATTATGACACCCAACCTTTTTTGTCTTCTCTTTTACGTCATTAATATGCTTGACATTTTCTCTCTCTTGTAATTTCCCCAAAATACTTAATCATTACAGTAGGTCTTGCTTAAGACGGGTCGGATCTTACAACGGGTATTTTGTGAGAGGAAATGGGTAGAGGGGACAAGGTGGGCTCCCCCCATGTGCTCTCCACTCACCTTTAATGGGTATTTTGTGAGAGAATATGGTATCCGTCTTAAGCTTAAGACGGATACCTCCGTCTGAAATAAGAATTTGTGTTATCATTATCAGTGTTGTTTCATTTCCATGGTGTTAAAACAACAATTAAAGATCAGATGTGTACAAGTATTTCAGATATCCTCAAATTTCTTACTTTTTCTCTCAAATTTTCGGAATGTACTTGATAGTTTTATGTTATCGATCACCGCCCACGCACCTTTATAACTGCTCCATCACCGATCTTGTCGTCGACAGGGTAAGTTTTTGAAATTATAGTTCGACTTTTGTTTGATCTATTACTCAAATGTTGAATTTACGGAGGAAATGAGTGATTGTTGATGGCGAAGTTTTATATGCATTGATTTTTCTGTCAACCATCGGTGTGACCGTGTGAGTGTTGATGATCCTTGTCGAATTGTTGGTTGAGAATATGAGGATGCAAACGGAGATGGTTTCAGAACTAACACGAACCTGGTGATGTAGAATTGAGGTTGATTTGGTGGACGAAGGTCAAGGAAGGTGAGCAATTATGATATTGATTGGTGCAGCTGCTAGTTGTTAATTGCAGGTCCAGTGGCTGTTGTCCAGTGGGCTAGAGTGATGGGCGAAGGTAAGGTGGATAACGCTGGAATAACACGTCGTAACAAAAAAAAAAGTAAAAAATATATAAGAGTAACACTGGAATAACAAGTCGTAACAAAAAAAAGAAAAAAAACATAATATAAGAATAACACAAGAATAACACGTAGTAACAAAAAAAATATAAGAATAACACGTAGTAACAAAAAAAAAAGAATAACACTGGAATAATATGTCGTAGAAAAAAAAATAAAAACATAATATAAGAATAACACTAGAATAACACCTTGTACCAAAAAAAAAAGAATAACACCAGAGTAACAGCAATTAACACAAGAATAACACCAGAATAACAGTACAATAACACAAGAATAACACCGGAATAACAGTACAATAACACAAGAATAACACCGGAGTAACAGAACATTAACACAAGAATAACACCGGAGTAACAACACGATAACACAAGAATAACAACGGAGTAACAGCACGGTAACACAAGAATAACACCAGAGTAACAGCACGGTAACACAAGAATAACACTGGAGTAACAACACAGTAACACAAGAATAACACCGTAGTAACAACACAGTAACACAATAATAACACCGAAATAATATAAGAGTAACACGTGGTAACAAAATATTAACATAAGAGTAACACTGTAATAACACGTGAAAAAAAGGAGAAAAAAAAATAAACATAAGAGTACCAGTGGAATAAGACGTGGTAACAAAAATTAACTGTAACATTGGATAACACGTGATAACAAAAAAAATGTAAAAATAACACTGGAATACTATGCGGGAAAAAAAGTAAAATTTGACGTAAGAGTAACACTAGGATAACACTAGAATAACACTAGAATAACATGCGGTTAAAAAAAAGTAAAAAAAAAATGACGTAAGAGTAACACTACGATAGCACGAAGTAACAAAAAAAAATTATAAAAAAATAACGTAAGAGTAACACTGAAATAACACGCGGTAACAAAAAAAGACTAAAAAAAATGTAAGAATCACACTAGAATAACACGCGGTAACAAAAATAAGTACAAAAAAAAATAATGTAAGAGTAACACTGGAATAACACGTGGGAACAAAAAAATAATAGGGTTAACACTGAAATAACGCGTTTTAACACAAAAAAAAGTAAAAAATATTATATAAGAGTAGCACTTGAATAACACGTCGTAACAAAAAAAAAGTAAAAATAAAATATAAGAATAACACTTGGCAAAAAAAAACAAAAAGTAACCTAATAAGAAGATTGTAGAATCATGAGAACATGAGAATAACATTACAATAACACATTGTTAGTACCAACTCACCGTAAGAACTCAACTCACGAGATCCCACCTCTATATATATATATATATATATAGAGAGAGAGAGAGAGAAATATTTGTTTAAATAAAACAAAATAAACTAAAAAGCAGATTTATGCAAAGTTAATTATTCTTACTATTAAACTTTTTAAAAAAAAAATAAGATTAACTTACCTGATGGCGTTTTTAAGATTACGTATTTCGTCCTCTGTGTCATATATTTACAATTGACAAAACTTTGGGGTTGCTTGTGCCGACGGCAATAAAATTCCAATTCGATGAACATTTTGTCCTCCCATTCGAAACGTGTAAGGATCTTTTCCTTGATTGATAGAATGGTCAATCTTCCCACCCATATTCTCTCCTCAAACCACATTTGAGCATGACACTTCTCACACTCATAATCTGGATCTCCAATATCCCAATATCCCTCTCAATCTAGACAAAAAATATAATTTATTTTTATTTTAAAAACAGCAAAATCTTATATAATATATATATATATAGAGTGAGCATCCGGTGAGTCCGGCTTCTTAGGTGAGTATGGTCCTATCAATAAGGACCATTGGATCAACAAGATCCAAGCGCTCTCCTGCAACCACGTCACCTAAAAAAACTGTCAAGATAATAAATGAGTAGTCGTCCTCCATTCACCTCTCACAATATTCATAAATTTTCTCTCTCTAAAAAGTTTCCCTCTCTCTTTCTTTAGTAACTGACAAACTCATATCTCCAATATAACAAAAACCCTAAAAAAACCCAAAATTCAACAGCAGATCTATGGAAATCAATTGAAAATCAAAATCAAACATGTTACTCATCATCTTTCTCCTTGCTTACACACAAAACAAAGAGGTAAAAATCACCGTTATTTCAGTTTTTATCTTCGATTTAGATTAGTCTTGTTGTATATGATAAATGTTGTTATTAAATCTGATATTGTATGTGTTCATAACTGTTGTTGTCGATTTGTCTTACAATTAATGTCGATTGTTCATGCGATGAATATCGATTGTAATGTTCAAAGTATTTCTGCAAAAAGTTAGGGTTATGAAATTTAGCAGCAATTTTAATTTGTGCCTCGAAATAAGACGAGTGGCATAATGTGCCAACTCATTAAACTTGGTTGTGAACTCTTGAACCAAAAGAACCCCCTGTTTAAAATCCATAAACTCTTTTAGCTTCTGCTGCCTCAACTCATCCGGGTAAAACCTCGCCTCCAATAGTTCACGGAATCGAGTCCACCCGAAATTAGGCTCCAACTTAGCAGTAGGACCAGAAAGAGTTCACCACTGATCCGCCTCCTTCACTAAAAAGTGGGAAGCAAGACGAACTTTATCCTCTTCAAGGACATCATAAAGAGAAAAACTCTTCTCCATTTCACGTAACCACCCCGAAAGCTGAACGGGATCTACCTCACCACCGTAGGTTTTGGCTTGGCTCCTAGATAAGAGAAACAACCCATGAACAACTTCCGTGTCTCTCACGGTCGGGAATAGGAGTAGGAATAGGATTTGCTTGCTGATTTTGCTGATTTTGCTGGTTCTGAATAATAACAGTAAGAGCTGCTAAGATCGTGTTGTCAATTCTCGGAGGCATCTTGCAAAATAAAACACAGATTAGTACTTATCATTTAGCAAGAACAAAGAGACTACAACATAAATCCTAATCTACCCATCTTACCCTTCTATCTCACAAGTTTATTATTTTATTAAGGTCAAGTTATTTATACAAGGGTACACAAACGTGCGTCGGGAGCAAAATAGCTCTGATACCAACTGTGACACCCTCAAATTTGCGGAAAGAAAAAAAATAATAAATATGAAATACATAACGAAGGTGTCATAAATAAAAAGGGTTCATTACAAAACGGAAATAATATTCTACAAAAGAAATATACAAGACGGGAGACATATCTCCCGTATAAATACGGAAATAAAAGAGTGTATAATAATATACAATCTAAGAACCGAATATAGGTCCAAGGTAAAACTTCGCTCGCTAGCTCGTCAATGTACCCAATGTATGCATCACCACCTGTTCGACCGCATTAAATATAAACACGGAAGCCACAGTCAGTGGGTAGTAACTCGGAGTTCTCCCAGCCACGAAATGTCAAGTTTAATAAAACATGAATAACATAAAAGCAATGTATATGGACAATACAAAACTTTAACATATATGATATGCTTTTCATGTTATGAAACAGATAACTAACAAATAACCTAGCATGTGAAAGCTATCATGTGAAACCGATAATAAACTATAACTCGAGGTAGGGAAGCTGGTATGCTAGCTCAGAGGTTCCTCTCAGAAACATGGCCATGATACAATCAAACCCTAATCAACACGTAATCATGTGAATCAGTTAACAACCGTTAATCCAAACTCTATCAATCCTAGACGGCTTGCATCCTCACCTTCTAAATTCATAGAATCCTCCAAACTGAAAGACAAATACTTTACAAACGGCATAAGTTCTTAGCCATAGCACAGTCACTGAGCGACTTCTGTAACTCGAGGCTATACCACAAGGTAGGAAAACATCCTAGTCCTAGACTGATCAGACCTAGCGACAACAGCTATTCCATTCCCCGTCTCATGACATAACCGTACACGAGAAACTATACTAGGCGACCCCCTAAGCAGAGATGGCTAGTACTTAAGCTGGCTCCCTTCCCAAAGCGGAACTCTTAGGATGCCATGCCCCGACTTGGAGATAAGCCCCCCAGGCCGTGACACAAAAGCTATCAAGCTGTGAACTATATACTCGTGAAAGATAGTAAGGCCTATCAATGTCATGGTCCAAGCTACTCATTTAGAATTAGAATGGTCAAGACGCCATATACTCATAATTCTCTATGGGTACTTAGTCAACACAACATATATCATACAATTCCACCGTCACGGAACATGTGACTAATTGCATATAAATCATAATCAAATATCATATCGCCTCATATCTACTAAGGCTAATTCAT